>BQNB010029896.1:7500-16543 GCA_026074375.1 Tanacetum coccineum
CTGTTTGCAACCCAGGATTCTATTTTATCATCAATCCAGTCCCCGTTCACGTTTTTTCTTTTTCTTATCAATGAATAGATCTCTTTACTTGTATGACTTAGATGTCTCGTATTTCTCGAAAAAGTGATTCGATTGATGGGATTTGGTATGATACTTATGAGATCGATGATATCGATGAGATTGATATTCAAATATTTCTTCTTAGAGCGTATTGATTTGACCCCGGGACCACCACCCAATAGCATGTTGCCACCTAGGGAATCTCCTAATTGTTTCAGAGCAACTAGAAAGAGATTCTTTAACCAGAAAGAATTCGGTTCAGATGTAGGATACCTATCCAGAAGTTTTCGCAACTCAATCATAGATGATGGAATCATCAAAGATTTGACCTTCTCGAACTCTGTCTGTAACTCACTAGAGGCCCCGAAAACAAAGAGAATATGTGTACAAACGAGATATGCAGCAACAAGAAGAAGGAAAAGGATTGCATAGAGGAACTCCCGAACATTTGTCAGATGTGTCGATATCAACGGTGACTCATTATTTCGATGACTCATTTCTTCGGACAGAAGAAGATTATGGAAACACTTACTCGAAATCTCACTTATCAGATTCCATTGTGGAAGACAGAATTTTTTCTGAAGAATTCGCCATGATATATCTGATCCATGCATAATATCATGAAAAATGGATACAAATTTTTGACTGCTGCTTAGTATCGGCAATAGGTCTGAAAAAGTATCTAAAAATAAAAACTTTAGATATCTGTATAGACCGCAAATTCAAGTGTATGATTAAGCATCACTCACATGCAAAACATCATCAAAAAGAATTATTGGTTTGCTAAGCTCTGACACTCGAAGCTCGAACCATTCTGTTGCAATTAATTGACAGAATAATGCCCTTTAATTTACGATTTCTAAACCCGAAACATCCCAACCCGACATGTGTATACGTTTGTTGTCCGGAGTACACCGCACAGTGAGCGCTACACCACCCAAACGGGGACGTCTCAATCCCAAATAGGATCTATTTATAACATTCAAACTGCTCGCAAATTAATTCCCAACTACGACTATGCAATTGCAGATTCATGATAATGGGCTCAGTGGGGTAATCGCTACTATAGTGCAAACACATAAACCATTTATAAAATGTACACTTGCGTCCAGTTGTAAAACAAGCATGTTTATTCACCCCAAAGATAAAAATCATTTATATTAATTGAATCAAAAAAAATATGGTGCCATGAACTCACCTTACAGGTATTCCCAGTTTCTTGATATAAATATACCAAGCAGTATCAGAAACCACAGGGACCAGCAAACACTCTAAGTAAATACGGTCACGGTCTTAGTTACTTGTTTATCACTAACGACTCGACTATATAAACTAAATTTCATTTAAGATATATATTACTGTTATCACTTGTGTATATAGGGGTGATCAAACGGTCGCAAAACCGGACCGGACCAGATCTAAGGACCGAACCGGGAACCGAGACCGAAATGGTCTAAAAAAAGCCGGAACCTGTGGACCGGACCGAAAATGGACTACGGTCCCGGTCCCGGTCGTCCCTAGGTCCGGTTCGGTCCTCGTATCCGTTCTCGGTCCTATAAGGCTTAATCTCGGGTTTTTGGTCGGACCGGACCGGACCGAAGACCGAATTGGTCCAAAACCCCGGACCGTGGACCGGACCGCGGTCCGGTCGGTCCGGTCCGGTCGGTCCGGTTCGGTCCGGTTTTCCGGTCCGGTCCGGTCCACCGGTCTATTTGCTCAGCCCTAGTGTTATATATACTGTTATCACTTGTGTGGTGGTGCCCACGATTAATGTATTTATAAATTTCTGATGAATGTCCGAACTGAAATCGTTATATAATAAAATACTACTTTTATTTATTAAATCGTTAATTAATTATACTAAAAAACTAATAGCTCGTTTATAATCCGAATATACTTATAGTTCGATTGTCTTGTTAAACGCTTAATTAATTTCACTTTCGTTAATAAAAATACCTCCTGGTAGTTATAGTTTATTACTACTGGTAATTTATAGTTTCTACTGGTAGTGTTGATTACTACTATTGTAGACTGTTATAGTTCCTTCTCTGTAGTGTTGTCTACTACTAGGTAAGTGGTGGTTTATTAAAAGATTCCTTCTATGGTAGTGTTTGTTACTATCTCTACTGGAATGTTATAGTTCCTAACTGAAAGTGTTGTTACTACTGGTAGTGTTATAGTTCCTAGCTATAGGTAGTTGGAATAAGTTCCTACTGGTATAGTTGTTACTACTGGTTAGTGTTATATTTCCTGTTGGTAGTGTTAAGTTTCCTTCTGCTGTAGTTAGTTGTTACTACTGTAAAGTGTTATAGTTTCCTAGCTTAGGTAGTGTTATAGTTCCTACTGTAGTGTTGTTACTACTGGTCTGTGATGTTTACAAATTGAGAAGTGTTATAGTTCCTGCTGGTAGTGGTGTTAAAGTTTTTCCTACTGATCTAGTGTTGTTACAAACTAGTAGTAAGTTTAAAGTTCCTGCAGGTAGTGTTGTTACTACTGCTGAGTTTTTATTATTGATATATATCTCTTTTGGCATAACTTTTTTCGTTTATTAGGAGTTCAACAAGACCATCCATAATATGGATAACGTATCGTCTAAGCAAGCTCTAGCGTAATTTTTTATGCCAAAAAAGCAGATTTACCAATTTCTCGATCCACGTTCGGCCGCGCCAAACATTCTGGTCACATAACTAAGCACATTACCAAATTCTGCTAAAATCCGTTTTGACCAACAAGCTCATCAAAACTACTTTTAACAAGACATACAATTTGGGGGGGGGGGGGGGGGGGGATACTTAGCCCCCCTTAATCGTTTTCCATACGTTACATGGGGAGTTCTCTTTACATGAAATCAGATAGATAACCATCTATATGCGTTTTCTCTAAGCCTCTAGTTCTCATTTGCGTTAAACATTAAAGTTTACGTGTATATTCGTGTTTTATAAATCCTAGCACACACACGATTTCAAATGATAACATATTTCTGCGTAGCGATGTAACCATGCATGGGTTGAACCACGCGTGTTTCACGTACCCTTGAGTTATGAACTCGATCAATAAGCAACTAGTATTTATAATGACGTAAACAAACAAGAAATCAACGTGAGTTCGAGCTAGAACTTACAATCGGTCCTATGTGTTTGGTTCGACTCGTATTTCAACCCAACGTGTATATACTAAGATTCAAAGCTTATACACCCTTTTCCTTTACGCTCGCTGTAAAGGAATTATGAAAAAAAATAAATGACTACCAAAAAAAAGTTTGAAGCGAGAAAAATAAATGGGTGAAAATAACTCTCGAATAGGGTTCGAGTATTAGTTCTACCCCCGAAAATAATGAAATAGAATTGGGTCAAGTTCTTGGTTACTTGAGAGATTGTTTAATGACAAAAACATTTAGAACTTATCTCAAGAGTGACACTTAGAGAGCCTTATATTTTAATGGGTATACGACTAGTTAGAACTTTGTAGGGGTACACAAATTCTAAAACACAACCGAGTCTTAGCTTATGTTAGTTTGAGATATTAGATAGTCCACACTTGCTCAAGACCATCTCTTAATCAAAGACTACAAATGCTTTAATAGCTAAAAATTATTGTACTGATAGACGCTAGATTATGGGCAAAGTCTTGCAAAAGTTGTTGCCACCTTCTCGCCCAAGATCACCGACACATACACACAACAAAAAGGAGTGAACAAAATATCTGGAAATATTTAGAGGATACAAGGAGAAACAAAACATAGGACAAGTTTTAATGAAAACTATGATGTACTTAGATAATACTTGGACTTATTGAGTAAGGTTGGTGGCGCTTTTTTGTGATCATGGATATATAAAAAAGCACGATTTCCTTGATTTTTAAACTTGACCCGGGAATATCAGTGGGTTTTGGGACACCTAGCACAAGATTTTTAGAATTAAATCTTGTGCTTAGATATTTTAAATGGTACCACGGTTTAAGTGGGTCTAGGTAAGTCTAGGTAATTCCAGTGGTGCGTCAGCTAAGAGTATATATTATTGCGGAGCGTAGTCATATAACGTGACCAATAAAAATATAAAAAAATAAAACTGAGCACAAGTTGATAATTATTGCATAAAATAATAATATACACTCCACTTGACCACAAACTTTAAATATTTATTTAGTGACCATTCCCGTTAAATGATTCTTTTTAGTCTACGCGATTTAACTTGAACGTCAAAATTAAAAGTGAACGCGTATCAGTCTAAAATAAATTTTTGTCATTAAAGAGTCGTACAATACGTGAAAATCAGAAATGTTACAGGTAGAACCAGTCATTACTGTTTGTTCCGGATATTCTAAGTTTATTGCTACCTTAATTATTTCTTCTATTATTGGCTTGGTAGCTGATGGGGCTCCTTCAGGTCCAGAGACCACCGCGTATTCCAGCGGAACCAATTTGCTACTCTTTAGGGTAATCACTCCTCCTTCCACCGGGATCTTTAGCATTCTGTGAGCTGTTGATGGAACTGCTTACAATTTTCTTACTCCTGGTCTTCCAATAATTCCATTGTACGGAGACGATGATCTTACAACCATGAAATTCATCCAAGCTGAAGCAGAGTGTTCTTCATCTCCAATCGCAACCAACAATTGTATTTGCCCTATTGGCCATATTATTTCACCACTGAATCCAATCAAAGGGGTAGTGGCTGATATCAATTGTTTTTTAATTTCCAGACGGAGTCGGCTAAAGCAGTGCTCATACAAAATTTCTGAGGCTGATCCGCCGTCTACATACATACGATGTACACAGTGGCCTCCTATTTCCGCCTCTATAATCATTGGTCCTTCTGTTCCTTCATCTTCCCCCAGGGGTGGAAACAAGATTTCTGGATTAGGAGAGAAATTCTGTGTAATCCTTTGTCTAGCCACCCTTTCCCAGGGTTGGACCATTAGGATAGCTAACGCTTTATCCTTCCCAGAAGTTTCTCCTTTCTTTACCACCTTAGGATGTTCCTTTTCGTTGTTCTGCTTTAGTTCTTTAATCAGATGCGACAGCATTCCTACTTTTAGCATTTCCTCAATCTGTTTTTTCAGGTGCATACATTCGTCTGTGTTATGCCCTACTTCACCATGAAACTCGCAGAATTTTGCATGGTTCTGTTTCTCAACCGGGGTTGTCATTGGCGGCAGAGCATTGAATTTTCCTTTGTCTAAAGCGAAAATTTCTTTGGGGGTTTTTGTGAGTAAAGAAAACCGATACTGCTTCCTTTCCGACCTTTGTTGGTTCCGAAAACCTCCTTTCTTGAAATTTTGCTTTTGGCTGACTTCATGCTGTTTCCATGGGGGAAATGTTTTATTCCGTTCGTGATTTGAGGCTGCCACTCCCCTCTGAGGAAAGATGTGGTAACTCTCATCAATCCATCAACTGTCTTCAGGATTTTGTCATGGAGACGTTTGATGAGCTTAGGGTTTGTAATTACATGCACGAATCCAGAGATTCTCATATATTCTGGATCCCCCTTGACATCCCTGCTTTCCAGCTTATATCTTTTCACAAAGTCTTCCGTAGACTCTCTCTCCCGCTGTTTGATGTTATGGATTTCTATGGGATCTTTAATGCATTTCTTCTGTTGGAGATAATTTTCCAAAAATGCTTTCTTCAGATCGTCATAACTATCTATTGATTCAGGTAGAAGGTCATCAAACCATACTCTCGCATTTCCCGTTAGCGTAGAGTTAAACATGTGGCACCATGTTGGCATTGCCCATCGTTCTGTTTTTGCTGCTGCTTGGAAGATTTTCAAATGATCCTCCGGATCTTTACTTCCGTCATATGTCTTGATATGGTTGGGCATCCTTGTTTTTAGGAAATCGAAGTAACGGATTCTAGGTGTGTAAGGATCTACTTCCTCACATACCCATGGCTGAGACAAGTCATCCTCTTCCCTACACGATTTCTTCTTCTTTGATCTTGACTTCCAGTGCCCGCCTTCACTCTTCCCCCTACTTCCTAGCCTTTTAAACATGCCTCCTTCTTTCGACCTCTACCTTGGTGATCTTGACCGCTCGCGTCTCATTCTTGAGAATACACTAGTTCTTGGGCTACGGGAGCGCCTAGATATGTGCCTTTTTTCATGTTCCTTAGTATCAATCGTTTTTGACTCGGAGTACCGTGATGTTTCGGAATATCCTTCGAAGTTAAGCCGGGATTTTAGTTCCTTTAGCTTTTCACTTTTTTCTTTCTCCAGGTTAAACTTCTCGGCCATGATTGGCAGCAGCTGATTGTAATTTTTGTCGCAATATTCTCGAAGGGCTGCGTCGGACGCGGGCCCACCTCGATCTTGCGTAGCTGGCTCCTTTCTTCTCCCAACCGTGTTCCGCACGGCAGACGTGGGTTGGCTAGGAGTGGTTCGTTCATGATTGCTCACGGTGAGTATTTTTGTAGAACGCAATTGTATTCTGGTCCCACGGATGGCGCTAACTTGTTAGTACAAAATACGTAATGGGTCGAGTGGATAGATCTAGGGAGTTATTGGACCAGGCCCAGGGATGAGATCTTGTACTAAATCAAGTAATGAGATGATTTCCTGCACGATGAAAGGTAAACCGTTAGTCTTATCGTGGGGACGAACACCACGATTGGACTCCGGCGTAAGAGTAAGTAAACATATTTGTCAGAGAATGTCAGAGTATGTATGTATGAAATGTGGTTAAAAAATCATACCTTGTGGGGTGTCAGAGTACCCCTTTTTATAGGTGAGCCAAATATTAGGTTTTCCTAATATTTTGCTCATTTCTGTTAGTGGGCCGAAGTGGGACCCTCATCAGATAAGGGTCCACAGTAATCGTGTCTTGCGGACGTGGGTCCCCTTCCACGGATGTTGCTTGGTCCGCGGAAGGCCTATCACGTCCATCTTATTTCTTCCGGGTTGTGCCAGTAGGGACTGGGCTTAGCTTTGGCCTATTGTGCTTTGCGATTGTCTTGTTGGGTTTGGGCCCATGTATAATTTATGTAATCCAGGCCCGGAGGCCTGTTACATGTATTATATGTCATCATGTTACAACTATAATAACAGGTGATAAGTATGAAGGAACGATAGAAGAAAATATCATTTTAAGACACTAATAATAGATATAATCCCAAACCATACCATAATACGAAATGAACCCCAAGTTTAATGGCAAGGGAATGATCGAAAAAGCCAACACATTCCGCTATCGCAAGCCGCCATAATTCCTCCTCGTAACCCTCTTTCACAAACCACCCATCATAAACACCATTATCTACCAAATACTCAGTTCTTTTCAAAGTCATTTCCCTTTCTTCCTCCATTGACGTATTATAATCTGGTTCAATGAAAACCATCCCACCCCTATTTCTTGGACAAAACAGTGTACTTTGTTTCATCAAATTTAATAAATAATCAAGTTCCTTACTAACGGTTCCATTTAGTAGGTTACTGAGTAAATGGGTGTCGAAATTTGATGTTGGTTCTGTTAATTCTTGTGGGACGTAGTTGATGCATGGTAAGGTTGTTAAGTGGTTATTGAATGTAGTTGTTTGACTATTTTGCAAGTGGTTTCTTAGGATCTGTGTCCTGAATTCGACTCGATCCATTGGTGATGATGATTTCGAAAATAGGCTGAGCGGCTATAAGAGAAAGTTGTCGGTAATTGGGGTTAGACTTTAAAGAGTTTCTTGTTATTATTGTATAATTATGGCCTTATGGGTTTTGCTAGCATGTATCACTTAATAACGTGTTAGCGAAACTCATATATTTTTGGTTTAACCATAGTGAATATATTCCGAGCTGATTTTATTTTGAATATTTGACGAAAGTTGCTTGGTTTGATATAAATTTGTGTAAGCTTATTTGAACATGAGTAAATAAACTCTAGTTTAGTTGAGTGATTAGCTCATGTGTTGTAGACAACTAATGATTATCCAATCAACCTACTAATCATCCAAAAATATGTGTTGACTAATATAGGCTAATAGTTCCCTTTAGAGCACCAGTTACATATGGTGCCATGAGTTTGGCGTTATGTGTAAAAATGTTGTGACGTGAATAGTTTTTTCTATAAAAAAAGCTATAACTCAGTGCAAAACTGATACGATCTTGTTAGGGGTTGTATCGAATAATAGCACCACTTTTGACGTGTGCGAACTCTTTAAGAAGATAGAGAGAAGAGGAAGAGATATTTTGATCTTTAACTTGATTGATAATAAAAGAAAAGAATACAAAGAGTATTTATAAGACAAAAGTAAGGTAAAACCCTAATAGCTAAATGAGTCATGGGCCTCTTATCGGTTATATGACACTTATCCTAAACCAAGACGTAACACTCCTCACTCCTTCGAAACCACCTTGTCCTCAAGGTTTTGTCTGAAAAAAAATCTTGATTTCGGGATCCCATATTCTTCTATGAGCAAAAGAAGCGGGACCAGGATTGAAGAGGGTGAATACTGAGGCTTCAAAAAGGGCGCAGCCCCGTCTTCCGCTGCCGCAACCAACACTCTTTTTCCTCTTCCGCTGCCTTGGACATAACACAACACCCTTTTCCTTCTTCCAACGTCCGCTGCCTAGGGCGTAACATTCTTTGTTGATAGAAATAATGCCTAAAAACATTATTAATATTTTTTCACATCTTTACGTTTTGATAATCACAAAATTAAAACGTTCAATGTAAAATTAAACGTAAACAAGTAATTAGTAGTAAATTTTCATTTCGAAAATTATATTACTTAAAGGTATGAATAAATAAATGCTTAATGCATTTTATGAACAAAGAAATTTTTTATTCAACCTCACACTTTTATAAAATGTTGTAAACATTTTTATAAACATTACAAAACATTTTCTACAATTAAAAGAAATATTTTATTCAAAATAAACATTTTGAAATTCAAAATTTTGGACCTAGAACGGCTAGAAAAGTTCCAGAAAATTCCTCCTACACAAAAGACAAACTGGGGAGCCCCTAGTCTAGGGCGGCCCCCTTAAATACACGGGCG
>BQNB010029896.1:20276-55359 GCA_026074375.1 Tanacetum coccineum
ATAATTAAACAATGGTCACGATGGTGTAATTATTTTTGCTTAATGGTTGACGGTTTTTGAGATATTTGTTTATTAAGAAAAGGGGATGAAGGTGTTTGACGTATGGTTTTAATATATCCTTTGGGCTTTATTATGTTATCGGCCTAGCACACTTCTCATTATATATTGTAATATTGAATGAATGAATGGCATGAAAATCATTCTTATATGGTATCAAGAACCTAAACCTTCTCCTAATATATCTCTTCACACATCTCACGTTTCTCTCTTCCCCCTCCCACTTTCGTCTGTATTTTTTTTCTAAAACCCTAACCCCCACTTCAGTCGTAGTTTTGATATAGCCTTCACGTTTCTTTGTTTTTCTCTCTTCTCACATCTCACATATTTTTTTATTTAAGAAAAAATCTAGCGTGTCACGTGTAGTTAATGGAAATTCCAACAACACGTATAATCTCATGAACTGGACCATCTCAGGCCCACTTAGCAATCGAGTATTATGGCAGCATCTCAACAGGCCCAATTGGCCTAACACACGACCCTTATGATCCATGCCCAACTACCCATATGTTTGGCCCATCCTCAGTTCACAGCATCGGGTATTTTGGGTTTGGCTCCAAACACGATCCCGACTCAAGAAACTACACTTTCAAGTGCGTTTAGCACCATGACTCTTCAGGACCCGACATGGAATATGGGAATAGGTGCTTCTTCTCATCTCAATTCACACTCTTAATCATCCTTCGTAGTTACATAATATTCTTGTAACCCCTGATATAATAAAAAACTCATTTATGTTCGTAAATTCACTAGAGATAACAATTGTACTGTTGAATTTGATGCATCTGGTTTCTCTGTAAACGATTTCTTGACCCGTCACATCCTCTTCAGATGTGGTAACTCATGAGATCTCTACCGTGTGATCAACCTTCTCTTATTTCTCATGTTTTGTTGTCTTTCTGTCCCACTACGTGGCCCAACACCTCGTGAATCCCTATGAAGACGTGCTACATTTTTTTGTTTCTCGTCAATTTATTTCGTGTAGTAAAGAGAAATCTCCTCATATTTGTCACGCGTGCCAACTTGGCAAGCATGTGCGACTTTCATTTTCTAGTTCGGATTCTATTGTTTCTCGTTGTTTTGAGATTTTTCGCTCTAATATTTGGACTTTCCTCATTGTTAGTTTTGGTTGTTTTATATATTATGTTATATTTCTTGGTCATTATTCTCATTATTAGTGGATTTATCCTCTATGCACTAAATCTGAAGTTTTTCAGAAATTCTTACATTTTCGTTCTTATGTAAATAATCAATGTTAATGTGTTATTACATATTTCAATGTGACCATGGTGGTGAGTTCGATAACATCAACCTACTTAACTTGTTTGCTCATCATGACATCAAAGTTAGGTTCTCTTGCCACAAATCCTCACAATAAAAACAAAAATTTAAAACGGATGATACGTGCTATTAATAATGTCATACGCACCCTTATCTTTCAAGCTCACCTTCCATCCGCCTTTTAGGTCGAGACATTACATATGACCGCCTACTTACTCAACCTTTTCCCTCATCTACAATTCAAAATGAAATAACCTATACAAAATTATTTAATAAACAACCCAAATACTCACGTTTACGAATTTTTTGTTGTCTTTGCTACCCACATTTGTATTTACCTCATAAATTTTCAACTCGCGCTACCCCTTGTAATTTTTTGGGTATCCCACATATCATCGTGGATACCGATGCCTAGACCTATCCACTAATAAAATCATCTTATCTAGCCATGTTACATTTGATGAACTTTAATTTCCTAATAGTTCCACCACACCATCAAACCCACCCTCTTACACTTCTTGACCTTACACCATCTCCTATTGCCCGCCTCATCATTCACAAATCAACTTTGCCTACTACTGTTTCAAACACCAACAACACCATCCTCAGCCCACCCCACCAAATTGGCCCAACAACACCAACAACAACCACTTACTACAACCACAACCCAACGCAGTTCGAAACAACATACCAACCCAACCACTCCCCATATACGACCCAACATACTACGACAAATAACCCACCCACTCGAACTCATCCTATGGTCACGTGTTTCCAAAGTTGGCACTATTAAGCCAAATCCGTGTTTTCATCGTCACACTTCTCATAAGTCTCCTCTTCCAAAATCTCTTTCTGTTGCTTTATCGGATCCTAACTAGTGAGATTTTATGAACGATGAATATAATGTGTTAATTAAAAAAATACCACATGGGTTCCTGTTCTGAAACCACCTAATGTTAATGTGGTTGTTTTGGTATAAATATCATGTCGACAGTTATTTAAGAAGGTATAAGGCTCGTCTAGTAGCTAATGGACGAAGCCAATAGTTTGGTGTTGGTTTTGAGAACACATTTAGTCCGGTTGTTAAACTGGCTACTATTTGTATTGTTCTCAGTCTTGCATTATCTCAAAATTAGGATATCATCAACTAGACTTTAAGAATGCTTTTCACAACGGTGATCTTTTCGAGACTGTTTATATGTATTAACCACTAGGGTTTGTGGATACTCGGTTCCCTCATCATGTTTGTCAGTTACAAAGGTCGTTGAATGGGTTTAAACAAGTACCTCGTGCTTGGTTTCAATGTTTTCCAGGTTATGCTCTTTAGGCTGGCATCTCGTCAAGCCTATGTGACATATCCTTGTTTATATATCAACATTGTGCTGAGACTGCATATTTATTGATCTGTGTTGATGTTATTATACTTACAACTTCATCTACAGATTTACTTCAGCGTATTATCTCCTCTCTTCATAAGGAGTTTGATATGACTCATTCGGGGCACTTAACTATTTTTGGGGATTTATGTTACATGTAACTCTACAGGTATGTTTCTCTCTTAGAAGAAATATGCTTAGGAGCTTTTAGACAGGGTAACATATGGCTACTTGTAATCCCACTCGAATTTCAGTTAACTCGAAATCCAATCTTGGTACTGACGGGGATCCAGTTTAAGATCTTACTTATATCGTAGTTTTACAGTTGGTTTGATGCAACTAACATTTACTCGTCCAGATATTTCTTATGTAGTACAACAGATGTGCCTTCATATGCATGATCCTCTTGAGCCTCATTTTTTAGCCCTCAAGCGAGTGTTTTGTTATGTTTATGGCAAGTTGGACTTTGGACTCCAACTTTATGCATCCTCTACTCGTTCTCTTGTTGCTTATTCTGATGTTGATTGGGCTGATTGTCCTTCTACTAGGCGTTCTACTTCTGGTTTATGTGTGTTCTTTGGGGATAATCTCCTCTCATGGTCTTCTAAGCGGCAACATACTCTATGTAATTCAAATGTTGAGGCTGAGTACATAGTTGTTGCCAATGTTGTTGTTGAAACTGCTTGGCTTCGTAATCTTACTCATGAGCTTCATACACCACTATTCTCTGCCCCACTTGTCTATTGTGACAATGTTAGTGCCATTTATATGACAGCTAATCTTGTTCCACATCATCGGGCCATACATAAAGATTGATATACATTTTATTTGTGATACGGTTGCTCGAGGACATGTTCGTATACTTCATGTGTCATCTCGCTACCAGAATGCCGACATCTTCATCATGGGTTTACCGTCTGCGCTTTTTGAGCAGTTTTGTACCAGTTTAAGTGTTTGGTCCTCTTCTGCTCAAACTGCGAGGAAATGTTAAACATATACTTTTGATATAGCCTTGGGGCTATATTATGTTATAGGTCTAGCCAACTTGTCGTTTTATCTAGAATTATCTTTGTATTTGATCAAAGAAATAGATAAATGTGATTGATCACTTGATATGTAACTTTTTTATTAGTATGTAAATACTCTCCTCTATATGAATATACGTGTACAACTTTTTATTTTGGCCCCAAGAAATAACTTATTTCCGTGTACTATAGGAGTGGTAATATTCAGATTAAGTATTATTTATAGTAACATGTTAGTTTAGACTATAAACTTTTCAAAATCAAAATAATCTCGATCTGAATTTGTATAAGAATACAAGGAGATTATAAGGAGATCATGATGCATGATTAATCGTGATTGTTGACACTAAAGTGATTAATTCAAGTCTAACAACCATTATAAATACTATTACATGACTCACTAATGGATCAAACATGGTCCATACTTGATAACATCCTCTACAAGATGACCAAGTTTGCTCCATTTTTTCTTTGCGAAAAAGTGAGACTATTAAAACTTTCCAAAATGATAAAAAGAAAAATGGGACGAGAAACCCATGACCATAAACCTATTGTTTTTTAGAGGATGAGATGGGACACCATTAAACAGAATGCTTAATAGATTTCAATCTGAGGCTTTTCGAAGTTATTGATTTGTAGTCGCAACAACCAATACTGACGTCCTGTAAACTTGCTTCCTATCGATGAGATATACATCAAATCACTCCACTTTCAAGTTCTCGAGGGTGATTATGTCAAGCTGGTTAACGTGTCGGCCAAATGCCTTCACATCCATCTGTAACATATGACAAGCATGACAATGGCACCAGACACAATCCTCGACTTTGAAGATCTCTTTTTGCCTGTGTAACTCCATCCTCCATTCGCCCCTGAAAAGAAATACATAACACACCATTAATATTTTTATACTCCGTAATTGAATAAGGTACTAATTAACTACGTGAGAGTGTGAGACATACACCAATATACATGTATAGTAACAAGAAAACCATGCATGCCTAATACATTCACAATGCAACAAATAAAATTAAGAAATTTGAAATTTCTTACCCCTTGTGAAGATATCCCGTAAATCTTGTTTGTTGACTTCATGTATGGAACGCTTAGCGTCTACAAAATGAACGGTGTTTAGTGTTTCAAGGTCTATTCATGTCAAATCCAAGTATAAATGAGATATAACAAGTTTTCCATCATAGCATGGGAAGCTATGAAAATTGAAGGTCACATATATAGATGGATTATTCTTATGTTAGGTCATTATCTTGTTTGCCTAAATATGGCCGCATGTCATAGGTTATCACTTCCTGTTTCATTTACTTTTGGAAACATAAATGTTACCACACGTATTTCATTTACTGTACATACTTGTGTATCTTATCACGTTCACAAAGAACTGACAAAAAAGTGACAATTTTTTTTTATATATATTGTAATGATAATTTAGAGAAGTCTTTCAACCTTTTCATCTGTTTTTACAGAAAAAAAAAATTCTAAACGTTAGAGGTGCTAAGTTTTTTTTTTTTTTGATATGTAGTGGTAAAAACGGAAAAGAAGTTGGCGGTATGCATATAATATGTATCAATTTTAGCAGCGTAGAAATCACATTTTTTGCTGGTTAAACTATTAAAACTAAACATGTTTTCTTTAACGGGAAATTTATATTAAAAAACTAGCAAGAAGCAAGCTAGAAGATACAAACAACGAAAAGGAACACTTGTACAAAGCAACCTAGAAGAACTTCATCTTCAACCATACGGAACCATTGAAATATAGAAACCGAACTAAACCTTATATAGGTCATATCTGTATAATAATATGAATTAAGGGTATAGAATTATAGATGCTCGATCATAAGACACTTTTCTTATTCATTTGATTTGATTTCCTGGTTAAAAGAGAAAATAGACATTGCATTGAGTACCTCTTAATTTCCTTATGAGGCGAGTCTTTTGGTGTGTTGGGGCAATTTTTTGTTGGTTTTTTAAAAGGGGTTGATGTTATGAGTATGCATGAACCCTACAACACTATGTAGGGTTTTCTCAAGAAAATATGGTGGCTCCACTCCTTTATCTAAGCACACTTTTCCTGTAGTATATATGAAGTTTGTTTTTTGGTTTTGAATTGAAGTGTTTCAACCATTTTACCCAAAAATTGATAAATAGAATATTAAATAATGATAAAACACCTTCTTTTTTTTAAAGCTACGAGTACAAATCATCTTTCATATAATGTGGGAGAATTAAGATACAAAGACATGCAAAACTCGAACTTTGAATTGAGATCCTTTGAGTTTAGATGACTAATTAAGCTAGTAACGGTCATTTTATCTGTAAAAATATTGTAGCCTCTAACACAAACCCAACGTTGATTTAAAAAAAGTGACGGGTTATAATGTTTTTTTTTCCTAGACAAAATGACCGGTTTATTATGTCTAAAGTTTTTAGCATTATGGAGGAAATAATAGAGAACATAACCCAAGAAGAATGTATTGAGAAATGAAGCAGAAAGTATATATACCTCGACTTGGGTGTGAAGAAATTTGATATATCCAATAGCCTCCATTAATACCGAAGCTGTATCAGTCTGCGAAAATTCTTCATTAATCCACAAAATTAAACTATGCTCAATTATTAATGTGCACTATTTTAATGAATAGACATACAACAAGACAACCAGTATGGGTCAAATAATTATATAGTAATACACTATCATTTAACTATGGTAGAAAAAGAAGAATCTAAATGAATGGTCAGAGATCTCGATCATATGCAACATCTGTCTTCTGATTATACCAAAAATTTGGATTTTTAAAGAGGACAAATGAAATAGATATACTTTAATTTAGAACAAATAACCTAGCTACTATATATGCTTTGAATCTTAGTACAATACTTGATGGAGGTCACAAATTCAATGGTTTAAACTTAAACTTTAAGTTGTTATATATTATGAATGTATATAAGTTATAGCTAAAAGAAATATAAGATAGAGAAGAAAATATCATATAACTGATAAATTGAAATATGATATCCAATAGACTAATAGTGTAGAATTTTAAGACTTGAACTTTTAAATACGAACATGCATCGGCTGTGGACCATCAACTAATAGTTTGTGAGTATAATTTTATCAGAATTTAACCCAATGTAAACGAACTAAAATAACAAAGTGGACAATTATTTTGTGTTATTTTTTGCATTTGCTTTCTAAAAAGAAGAAACCACATACATTACTATACCTTGCCAAAAGGTGCCACCATCTGCTGAATAGCTGCAATTCTGTCCCCTAGTTTTTCCTTTCTGACCTGATTTCAATACATAACAAACATGCATACGATATATCAGATTAATGTTAATGATTCAAAAAAACATCCAGAAATGCATCTACACAAGAAGTAAAATAAGAATGATAATGAATTTGTTTAACTGAACCTGAAAGGGTGCACAAGGAGCGCGTGGTTCCGATTTTGATTTCTTTTGTGCTACTGGTTGAGTCACCTTTTCGTCGATATAGTTACTAGCCGGCCTCTTTGCTGATTGATATGTACAGCTTCCAGTGGTGGAGACCGATGATATCTTTGATAAGTTGGAAACAGATAAAAAGTTTAGTTTTTTAACTTCGAATATATCATCATGATGTATCAACCTTGTCAAAAGGTCATGATTAAAGAATATTGTATCTTTTCTTTTTGATCAAAGTAAAGATAAATGTCAATGCAATATCTAGAGGTGTTTGTGATTGTGCCATAGAAACTTTTTAATTATCTACATAAAACTATACTGAAAAACTTTGATAAAAATCTTTTTGGAGTGTTATAATTGTTTCGATAAACAATTACTACAAACTAAGTCCTAGCTTATATATTTAACAAAAACAATAAGAAAACGATGAAGAGTTTTAATAACGAGAGAATTATGGAACTCACCTTGCTAGGGCAAACTGATGGCTTGTGATTTGGTTGATTCATACGGTCAAGACCATACGAAAAGCCTCCAAGATTATTGGCGTTAAGCGAGGAAGGACGACTAAAACTTGCATCGAATCTTGGAGAGCCAAAGTGATCTAAAGCTGGTAAGCAGTTCATATCAAAAGAGCTTGAAGAAATTGCTGAAGAAGAAGATGATGATGATGAGGTGGTGGATTGATTCAAACTTGAAATGCTTATAGTTGGAAAAATCTGACTAAGTGTTCCGTTAGAACTATTTTGATCATTTACAAGCTGGCCACCTTTGATTTGGCATCCATTAAGAAAATTTGTTAGCAAGAAATCTTGATTATTATTTGAGTAGCTAATTTGTTGATCATGATGGTCAGTCTTCATGTAAGCAGCAGAATAAGGTTGTGGGCGTAAATCTTCAATACTCGAGGTCGTTGGGCTGCCATTTAGTAGCTCTAAGAACTTTGGATATGATTCAGCAACTGAAAACTCCTCCTTGATTCGTGCCAAACGTTGTAGTTCTTGAGTCACTAGGTTGTCTATCGGAAATCCGATACCACTGTAGGGAAAACCCATGTCTTCAACCATGGAATTGATGCTAGTGTCGAGATTTCTGGAGTTTATGTTGTTATTATTCACTCCATTCCTACATATATTGTACAATCAGAACAAACAAAACAAACATGCTTATACATAATACACCAATATAATAAAGCGAAAAAAATATCAAGTGTTAGCTAGATTTATTCAAAACCCTAGCTAGAAACTAAGCATCAAAGTTTATCAAGAAATACTTGAAAAACTGTGATTAGCAACTTTGGTTTATCATATAACCTGTTAATAATCATGTGCATATTTATGAATCATAAAAAAAAAAAAGCACCAAAAGCTAAAGTTGTAAAAAGGTCTAAAAAAGCATATTAATAGAGATAAAGAACTTACAAGATGGGATTTTGGGACCAATGAAAAGAAGTATCCACAAGTTGATGATCTTGTTGTTGATGGTGATGAAAATTTGCAGACTCCATATATTATAAATACTTGATATAGTAATATATAATATACTACTTCTGCTTCTGCTAGATCTATGAACACTTTTTTTGTTATCTTATTTGTGTTAAAGCTAGATTATTGAAAATGAAAGGGCTAAAGGTGAAGAGCAACAGCAAAATTAGCAAAGAATCTTAATCTGTGTCACTCAGGTGACAACCACATATAATGGACATGTACACATCTACTGTATCTCTCTTGGTGTGTGTTCACAGAAGCTTTTAGTGATGCTTTTTCTTAGTTTCTGCTGCAAGCTTTACTCTTTCAAACTCTCTTCTTAAAGTAGAACCATTGAAAAGAAAGAAAGCAAAAAGAGGCTCTACAAGAATTTTAAATTAATATTCAAATACGTGTGTTTATGCGCTCCGTGATGATAAGACATTTAATTTTGTGGAGACGTATACGAAGGTGTGCAAAGTTTGCAAATAATGCATGACATCAAATTAGTTTTTACGTTACTCAAATGTATATTGCGCTATAGATTTGAGAATTCGAATTTTACTTCTAACAGTAATACAATATATAATTTTATTTTCTAAACAGCCGTTAAAATTGAAGCTAGATCATGTTTTTTCAAGTTGGTACGATATATCTTTGATCGTCAAGCATAGTTATCAACTTATCATATTAGGTTGAGCACGTAGCCTCCATTAACTTAGCTACGGCCCTAACATAAAGAATATGTATTGTATGAGAATAGCTATTTGTTTTTCGAGAATCACGTTATGTAATGTGAAGCCGTGAAGTGAATAACGAGATTTGTCACATTTCAAATTTTGTGTAATTAGCGTTTATATTTTCATCGGGTCGTTTCAGGTCTTAAATCATCATCGTTCAACATATATGTATTCAGAAATTTGTTAGTTGTCGGGTACCAATATACGAAGGTTTGTAATGATATTATGTAAACTAATTCAAAGATGTCACTTTTTTTTTGTCTGTGAGGTTTTATTGTAAACTTTTTATAAGATTATTTCGTAAATTAAACACTTAATGATAACGTATTCTTATTAAAAGAGAATAAACTAGGTTGATGTTGTAAGATTCGTAAAAAAGAACTATTATTCTCTTTTCAGTGAAACTTTTCTGCAACTTCCCATATGTTTATATTAGGGAGTGGTGGTGTTATGGCTTCGTGCTAAGCCATGGCGCGAGATTGAGCCATGGCGCACCACTTTGTGGTTCGCGCCAAGCACTTTCGCGCCGTGGCTAACAGCCCACGCGATCGATAATTTTTTTGTTTTGAAAAATAGCCGTTTGGAGCTGTTGGGGGGAGCGGATATTTAATAAAAAATACCTCAAAACTTTATTTTTACCCCTTTAAAAATTCTATAAATACCCCCTTTATATTTTATAACTTCACACACAATTTCTATACCAATTCTCTCATCTTTCGCTCAAAAAAATGAATCCCGACCCGAATTGGATTTCCGGTATGCTTACCGACCCAACCAACCAAATTCCGAGGTCGTCTTCGAATCTGGGCGATTCCACTCAACCTTCATTCACCCAAATGTCTTACTATCCAAATTTCCAACCTCAATATTCTAATCAAGAAGAACAAATGTTGTTTCACCAATTTAAAATGCAAATGCAAATGCAAATGAACGAACAACAACAATCAAACCAATTCACCACTTCCCAACCACATTTCGAGCAACAATCTCACCACCTAGTTGACGAAACTGAAGAAGAAGAAGAGGAACCGCTTCCAACCCCGACGTCGAAGCCTAACCGCGGTCGTAAGAAGTCGGTAGCAAAAAGAAACAAAGGAAAAGATGTGGAAGTTGAGAAAGAAACCAAAGAAGGACGAATTCGACATGCGTGAACCCAAGCCGAGAAGTTGCTTTTGGCGGAAAGCTTCATTCAAATTTTCGAGGATCCAAAAACCAGGTGTGATCAAAAGTTGGCGACTTTTTTGTACAAAATCCTAGATGTGTACAATCAAGAAGCTAACAAAAAAGGTTTCCAAGAGCGTACAAAGAACATGTTGACGGGCAAGTGGACTCCAATGAATGCCGCGGTTATGAAGTTTGACCAATTGTATGAGGAAACGCTTGCTCATAGTGGGGAGAACGATGAGAACCATATGGCGAGGGTGCTCCAATTGTATGAAACCATCGTCGAGGGTGAGTTTAAGCACCGGAGTGCTTGGAATTTTTTGAAAGATAGGCACAAGTGAAAAAACCCTGAATCGACTTTGCAACGAAGAAGTCGTCTTCGGGGTACCGACAAGGAACCAGACCATTTTGGAGATGATGAGTCGCCTCGGCCACCCGGGTTGCAACGAATTGCTAAAAGTCAACGTTCCGGTTCTAACTCGACCGCTAGCTCCGGTTCTAACTCGGTCGCTTATCAAGAGTTCATGGCGGAACAATACGACTTAGACCGCAAGGCCAAAATGCAAGTGCTCTCGCAAGAGAGCGAAGACCGAAGACGGTTGATTCAAGCTCAAAAGATTGCGGAGGACATGAAAGTTCTCCAAATCGACACAAGCGGGATGGATCCGACCTACGCCGCTATCATCAACGCCCAAAAGGAACGAATCCGAGCCGAATATCTACCACCAAACTAGTCGACCGACGCCGTTAAATTTATGTTTTTTAAATTATGTCTTTTAATTTATGCATTTTAATTTATGTCTTTTAATTTATGTATTTTTTTAATGTAATGTTTTAATTTTAATGAATTTTATTTTAGTTTAATAAGTTTATTTAAATAATAGTTAATTAAAAAAAAGTTTGGCACCAGAATTCTGGTGCCAAACCAATGCCACTGAATTCTGGTGCCATAGCATTTCTGGTGCCAAACTTCATTTTGCTGACGTGACATCACTTTTTGAGTTTGACACGAGGAGTTTGGCACGACCGCTCCCCGTGCTCTACATGGCAAAAGGCTGAATATTTATATATGTTTTTTTGCTAACTAAAACTTATGCAATTAGTGGGATAAAACTAAGGAGACGTTTTTTGATGAGATTATTTGTAGTTCTTATTACTGGTGTCGGTATAGATGCAATACTTTGTTTAGCTGGGACGATTGGTATAAAAACCCGTCTCTTATTTCTTTGTAATTCCTAGCTCCTTGCAAGTTTTTCTTAATAAAAGTCGCCGTTCAAAAAAAAAAAAAATTACATTATTTCACGATCTTAACGTGTCACATCCATATTATCACATGTCAACAACTTAATTCCTTCACAAGCATATTTGTCGTCCTCTCATGTTAGGACTTGTAAGATTCATAGATTGTGAGAGAAACACGCACAACCATAGATTGTGATTTGGTTGTTTCTTGCAGTCGTGTCTATAAATTTTCTTCTTATTATTTGTATCATTTAACTACTTGTTAGTTTTTTGTATAAAAATTTGGCGTTAAAAGAAATGCAAAATGAACTCAATGAATAGCAAGTAATTCAGCCGTCTCAAATGCAAAATTAATGGTTCTGGTGTTGTTTTTTTCTTACTAAGATTCATATTTTCACCTCTAGGTATTCTTTTTCAAACACATATTAATTTGTTATTTTGATCATCCAAAAAAGTTATATTTTTTCTTATAATAAAAAAACAAATAATAAACTATATGATTAGACAAGTGGTTTGTTAAAAGTGAAAAGGGGCAAAACATGGACAGGGTCACGCTATAAAACGACATCTTCTTGAATGCACATTCCAATTATGATGTCAGTGACCTTCTCATGACGCCTCCATTACGTCACAATGTTACTTCTTTTAGAAAAACAAAATCAGTTCTTCATTTACCATAAAATTTATAATAAAGAAAACTTGTAGTAATTGATTAGTTAATAAAGAAAACAATTGTTTACTTTCATAAATAGATAGATAATTTAGATTAAATTTATCATATCACTATCGCTTGAGATTATTTATTTTAAACTTTTAATAAGTCATAAATTAATTGATTAAAGGTAAAATTGTTATTATGCAAAATGTATAAGAAAACAATTACAATAATGATGTTTTTCTTAAACGATGTGTTATTTGTCATTAGACAATAATTATAAAACAGAGGGAGTAGTTAACTAGGACTATTACGATAAGTCACGTGACATGTTAGGTATCAATAACCTCTATACTATTTTTTAAGTCACGATAAGTCTAGCCATTTATTTTTTAAGTGTAATATGGTTAGAGATATTATCCGAAAGATAACACGATGGTGGGATATTACTTACATAGAGGCCGACTCATATGAAGATTGGTTAAACTGGCTTGTGAATCTTCGCTTATCTTCTAATTATAAGCAGGCTCTCGAAGGTGTTTTTTACGTAATGTGGTGGCATGTTTGGCAATATCGGAACAAGTATATCTTTGAAGCGGTTTCTTCTCCAAAGGCGATGATTTTTGAGGATATTGTGTCTCGGTCTTTTTATTGGTGTCGTAATAGATGTAAAGCCTCGTTTAGTTGGAACGATTGGCTTAAAAATCCGTACCTTGTCGCTTTGTAATTTATAGCTTCTTGCTAGTGGTTTAATAATATATTGCTGTTAAAAAAAAAATAACCTCTATACTATACACAAGTAATTAACACTATATCATAATTTACAATGCGCATAAATGTTATTTAGTTTTGTCATCTTTTCAATGTATGTTTATGTGCCAATGAATCGTAGAACATGTCACGTTCTAAAGAATAAAAAGAAGAACGTCCATCATCAATACTCTTTTCAAATTCTCTATACTACGTCTGGTCGACTTCGTGTCACATATATTGTCACCTTTATGTCATTTCCTATGTTCACTACATCCGTACGTGTGCAATTGTGTTTCATGTGTTACTCGTATTAGTTTTTGAATTTAAGGTTTTAGCTATGGTATTAATCATTTTTCCAAGGGCAAATAATAAGAAAAAATATGATACTTGTTACAATATGCTTTTATTACACCAATTTTACATTTTGGTCTTTTGTAGTCATACAAGTTCATTTTTTAAGCCTTTTATAGGGTTCAATTACTATTTTGCCCTTTGAGTTCCTCACACGATATTACATAATTAGTCCCTAAACAAACATTCATATTAACATTAAATCCTATATAATATAAAATAGGGCAAATGGCATAAAAGGTACTCAACTTAAAGGTCATTTCTAATCAAGGTATCACACTTTTTTTCTTGCATAAAAAGGCGCCCAACTTATATTTTTTACTAATTTAAGTATTTTCGTTAAATATTTAACGATCATCCGTTAAGTTTTACATTTCAAGTCCACCGGCCGCTACCATCACCACCACCACTAATAATCGTCACCACCACCAAGCTTCCCAACTACCATCACTATCAAGCACCGCCTCCACCACTAAAGTCATTATCAAACACCAATAAAATGACTCATAAAAGATACTCCCTCCGTCCCAAAATTATTGTCCCCTATTGGCTTTTTAAGTCTTTCTTTTTCAACTTTAACCTTAAATATTTTTGTTTGTGTTATATAATACTTGATGAAAATCATAGCTATAAAAATACATTTAAAAACCAATCCGTTCGTATAATTTTCATTAAGTATTATATAACACAATTAAAAATATTTAAGGTCAAAGTTGAAAGAAAAAGACTTAAAAAGTCAATAGGGGACAATAATTTTGGAACGGATGGAGTACCTTTTCTACGCAACAACTAACAAACAATATTGGCTGATATCACTTGTTGATATTAACTTTGTAACAAAGGCTAAGAACTTCTTATAAAAATATTAACTGATTTCATATCTAATAGGCCAGCTTACTGCATTTATATTGGGATGGTTCTAACTTATAAGTTGTATCATCTAATTTGGTGTTATCTTTTTTTTGCTTTTTGGATTCAGGAAAGGATACGGTGAGGTTTACATCTTGACCGAAAATGAAAAGATGGCTTGACTTTAATCTTTGAGAAAATTAAATAAATGTACGTATTTTAAAGGGTGTTTACGTAAAAGGATGTATTTAAACCGTATTTGACATTTTGGTCTTTTTGGTGCGCCGTCGACAAATTTTGAGCACCAAATTACTAACTAGCGCACCAAATTTTGTAAATATAAAGTATTGGAGCACCGTATTTAATTTCTAAACCAATGATATGTGGCCACGTCATATTGTGGTGCGCAAAAGATGTAAATAGCGCACCATAATATAATATAAAACGTACCCTCAACTTTTAATTGTTTACGACTTTTTAACATAATTTTTTTTTTTTAAAAAGGCCCCTCAAGTTTCTTTTATTCGCCCCCCGCCGCAACGCGCGGGTTAAATCTCAACTCGTTGTGTAATATGAAGCTTTCCTATGGATTTGTTTCTACGTTAGTTGCAATTTGCAAATGCATTTAAATGTTGCATTTACTGTTTTTTTTAACGGCGATTTTATTAAAACAAAACTAGCAAGAAGCTAGCAATTACAAAGTAATCAGGTTTGGGTTTTTGAGCTAATCGTTCCAACTGAACGACGCGTTACATCTTTACCGACACCAATGAAAAGACATGGAAACTACATCTTAAAAAAACAGTGCATTCGGAGGAGTTTTAACATCAAACATGAGCTTATTCCTAAACGACCATAAATGCCACCACAATGACGTTATATAACCGCCCTTCAATCATCAACTTGTGTTTTGAAGAAATCTGCAAGTTTACAAGCCAAGAAATCCATTCTTCATGAGAATCGACCTCAACATAAGGAATATCCCACCAATGCACGATTATGCAACCAATTTGTCTAACCATACAACATGAAAAGAACAAGTGGCTAGACGTCTCCACCCCATTATCACAAATAGCACACGTAATAGATTCTATATCAATACCTCGACGAGAAATATTAAACCTCGTTGGCAAGTGAGTCCGTCTTCACCTTCCAAGCATGCACGTTCACCTTAATGGGCACATATTTTATCCATCGAGTTTTAGAATCCACCTCCGGAAGCAATTTGTCATCAATAGCCTTTCTAACCGACGCAACCGAAAAATCACCTGAACTCTCCAAAGCCCAGTTCCATCTATCAGATATAGTAGATACAGTAACGTTCTGTAATAAAGCTGATAGCTCATCAAATTGAGCCTGCTCTACTCCACCCCTCGAAGTTCTACGAAACGAATCCCCCAAACCGGGCTGCGCAAGTATATCATTACAAACCTGAATAGATTTTGCAGGTCTCAAGGTGAATAACGCGGATACCTATTTAAGAGCGCCGAACCTTTCAAATCCAACGATCCTCCCAGAAAGCAGTTTTTATCACCGTTTCCCATATAAACATACTAAAAAATCTGAGTAATTTTGATACCATATTTTTTTTAAAGTATTGTGAGTGTTCATTCACAATAAAACAACCAACAAGAACTTTTCGCACCATATTTCGCGTAACCGCCCACTTTACCAACTTCTCATGAATCCCCCCCCCCCTTTAAAATCTCACCGCAACCCATAATGATGTATTTTGCGTATAAAACCTCCACAACCATCTGAACATTACCTCTATTCAAAGCGTATAAACTTGAAACACCAAGGCCCTCTTTTTCTTTAGGAGCCAACACTTTTTTCTAATTTACCCATGAAGCATTTTTGCTATTAAGATCTTTTCCCTTAAAAATGGTACGAGTTGATTCTAACGACACAGTACGCTTAAGGGATTCTAAAATAGACATATGAGAAAATTTGGCATCGATCCAAAAACCGACTAGAGCAACGTTAAACCTTCCACCAATTATAGAAATAGCAGCTTCATCTTCATTAAGAAAGTCTAACTTTTCCCCACCGATCTACAAAACCACTCGGTCCAAGGCTTGAACCCGAGAAATAAGATCCTCCAACTTTTCGATCCAAGGTACAAGACGGGTTTTGAGAATAAGAACATCTAATTTCGTTTGCAAAGAGCACTTTTAAACTTACCTTGTCGCTAACCACACATGAATAACCCAATAATTTTTACTCTTACCCCCAATTAATCCGAAGACAAGAAGCCCGATAAAAACATTTGAGAACAATAACTAAAGTAGTAAATATTATTATCCACAAAGTAAAAAACGACGAACCACCAATGTCTCATAAAAAACCACATCATCCGCGTAGAACATGTTGAGAAATATTTCAGAGAGCTTAAGCTTAATACCACAACAAACATTCCCGGCGTCCACTACCTGTTGAAAAGATAAATGTAAACTTTCCATAATTAAAATGAATAAAAAAGGGGATAACGGATCACCTTGTTTGAGACCTTTGAAGAATTGAAACTCCTTCATTGGACTTCCATTGATTATGATCGAACCTCTCTAAGAACGAAGGCAACTTTGAATCCACTTACACCACTTTTCACCAAATCCAAATTTCTTTAGAATATCATCCAAAAAATCCCACCGAACCGAATCATAAGCTTTCTCAAAATCAACCTTAAAAATTAAAGATTGTTTTTTTTTTCTTCTTGCACCATTGTAATACTTCATTAAGAATGAACGGTCCATCTAAAATCTGCCTATCCGCAATAAAAGCAGATTGAACCTCATTAACAATATCACCCAAAACACCAACAAGACGGTTTGCCAAGATTTTAGCAATGATTTTATACACACTACCAATAAGACTAATAGGTCTAAAATCTTTTACCGTGTTAGCACCCGGACTTTTTGGAATCAAAGCGATAAAAGACGAATTACATCCTTTAGGAATAACTCCGTATGTCAAGAAATACTTGACAACATCGTACACATCATTTTCAATAAGATACCAGAATCGACGATAAAATCCAAATGAAAAACCATCCGGACCAGGAGATTTGTCAGTCCCACGATCTCAAACCTCCCTCTTAATCTCCTCGTAAGACACATCCCTCTCCAAATCAGCCTGTTGATCACAAGTAATATTTTTCGGATATCTCATCTCAATATGCGCTCGCCTAGCATTGGGTTTGTCAAATCTATTACTAAAGTGTTGAAATAACTCATCCTTCACCCTGATCGGATTATCAATCCAAATCCCATCGATCATAATACCTCGGATATTTTGCTGCTTTCGTTTCTTATCCAACATACCATGAAAGAAACGAAACATGTATCAAGTAATGAATGTATCAAGTAACGAAACATGTGATCTCACCTATATTTTTTTCTTTGCTAACCATTATGTAAATTCTTATTAAAAATCTACCTATTATCTACCTATTATATAAAATAGGATTTTTTGGAAATGATCTTGAAGCCAAAAATCTAAAAATTTGACACGTGTCCCAGCTAAATAATCAAAGGCTATCATTCTCTCAGCATTTAATTTGTCATTCTTTTACATTTACAAACAAAACCAAACAAATATGAAAAACAAATTCTACAAAAAAAAATATGATTCAATTTCTCAGCCCCAATCGAAGTGTGATTTCTGCAACTATTAGATCATCTAAACAACATTCGCATCGAATTATAATGATTCAGTATCATCACTTTCAAAAACCCCCCAATTATTATGAACCCAAAAACCCTAATAAAATTGAAAATCAACCGCATCTACCTATATCGACCAAAGAATATGATTTAACAGGAAATCAATTGATGTTAGCATCAAAATCATCCATTTACAAGGTTAGTGATTAATTTATTTATGTGTTCAAATAAATTCGATTTGTCATGATTTTGATACTTTTATATGTTAATGTTATGTTATAGACTAATTAATGTTTTTTTTCCTATAGTTCTATTATGGTATTTGAAAAAAATTAAATCCTATCATGGAAACTTTGAAAATTTTGAAATAAACATGATTTTCGAAAAAGGCTTTGATAATTCATTTTTGTAGTTATACCAACAACGCAACAGGTGCTTTTTATATGTTTATTAAAAAAAATGATACACATCCTGATTGTTTAGCAAATTTATATGGAATATGTTAACTCACAAGTTTATTTTGTACAAATTTTGCAGGTTCTATTTAGAAGATATGTTCATGATAAAGAATAAATAACACAAGGATTACAAGATGCTGATCTGAGAGTCACAAGATCTAGTCAATAAGTTTGCGCTAACTCAGGGATTACAACGGGCTGATAGTATGCGTATAGCTTTGGCAACACTTCATTTCACTTTTAAAACACTTTTAGAACGTAAGAAAATATCTCGACGTACAAAAACGGACGAAAACATATTAGAACGTAAGAAAACATATGAAAATGTTTGAATATTAAAACGGATGAGAACGTATGAAAACAGACAAAACGTAAGAAAACGGTGAAAAACAGATCAAGATGTATGGAAACGTACGAAAACGAAAAAACAAAAAAAAAAAAAAAAAAAAAAGGAACCGAAACGGACGAAAACTTAGGATAACTTTCAAAAATGTACGAAAACGGATGAAAACGTTCAAAACCGTTCAAACCGTATGAAAACGTACAAAAACCGACCAAAACGTTCAAAAATGTCGAAAACGTTTCAAAGCGTTAAAAAACGTACGAAAACGGACGAAAACGTTGGAAACGGACGAAAACGTATAAAAGCGGATAATGAATCACTTCGGTTAGTACATAGAGCATTTATGGCTTCTACAAAAAAATTAAAGTTATCAAAACTTATCTCGGCCCGGACCCAACCAATCTAGACTTGACCCAAACCCATGTAGACTCATGATTCTAAAAGACCTATTTTGACCCAGACCCATTCTAGACCCACACCCATCTAGACCCGTGAGCCAAACTCGACCCGACTCACCTATTTTTCCACCTCTATCCGTAACCATTTGGGACCAAGCTCTTAACAATAATAACATATGTGTCAAATCAATTATTAGAAGCACAACTAAGGGGGTGTTTGTTTAAGATTATTTGTGGCCTTATGAGGATAAGATTTTCACCTTATTTTACAAAAGCTAAAATTTTTTAACTTATTATTTGAGACTCTAATATTCATTTTCAATAGGGTAAATGAAGTAATGAAACATTCACGATTAGTTTACATGCCTTCGTTCTGTGATAAATGCCACTCCAAAATGAAAACACTAACGGTAACTTTGTATAAGGCCCATTGGATGTGGTCTATTACTCATTCATGTACTTATATGGTTATAAGCAAGTAGAACTTTACATCATCAAGCAATGTGGATGTGGTAGTTTTTTCTTCATTGATGTATTATTGTTTACACATATTAGTCGCAGTTATGATTAGAAAAAACTTATACGCTTCCTCCCAAATTAATAGTCCTTCTTTTTCATTTTGAGTTGTCTCAAAATTCTTGTCACCTTCCAAATATATTGTGAGTAAGTGACAAGTTTACCCATATTGCACATACGTGATACTAGATATACAATATTTATTACAATAGCTTTAAGATAATTCTATAAGGGTAAAACTGTCCATTTTGCAAAAATAAAGAGAGAATTGCAGTAATTGATTAAGTTTCTTTAAACGTGTGTTATTGTCGGGGGACAATTATATATAAACGGAGGAATCCTACGTATTGCTTTATTTTGAAACAAGCATTGTACACTTTATCAGGTTGGTTTTTTTGTTTCAAAATTTCGTTTTTAGATGGCATTTTTTCAATCAAGGCACAAGCCCTCGGAATCGACACGACCCTGTAACTCTACACACTCTCGACAGAAATATAATAATATTGTAGAATCAAATATATTTAAACGATACAATAAAGCGGGATACCCACCCGCAAAACACCGTTGCCTGACCCGAAACCACCCGCTCCGACTCCCGAAAAACACCCACACACACAAACCGCCCATTTATGAACCCACCCGCCCGACCCGAAAATCACCCGCAACCCACCGGTATTTACGAAATAGCCCATCGCATTATGTGTCAAATTACGAAAACTACCCTCACTCTATATTTTTTACAAAATACCCCATCCCCCCACTAACGGCTGTTAAGTAACGACCGTTAGTTTAATTTTTTTAACAATTTACGAAAATAGTCCTAGGGGTCGTCGTTATTTAACGAACGTTAGTAATGACCGTTAACTTAATTTTATATTTTTTAGAAATTTACAAAAATAGCCGTTGGGGTTAGGTTAGTTACAACGTTAGTTCCTCGTGCTCCACAGCAGAGCGCGAGTTACATCCTCGTTAGAAACACAATTAAGAGGTGCTTGTTTAAGCTTATTTGTTGGCTTATGAGCTTATATAATTTTGGTTTGTTTTACATAAGCTGAAATTTTCTTGCTTAATTAAATTGTAAACGCTTCGGTCAACTTTGGAACAATGTCTCACGTATGTTTCTCTTTCCTGATTCCCACTTAAATGGAATAGTCGTTTTGACATTGCATCGTCACTTAATAATTATAATGAAATTTAGTATCCATCATCAGAGCAAATTCCGAAGATAAAAATGTATATATAATGATGAAAACCAAGAGAAACATTCTATCACACATAGGTTAAAGAGAAGAAATGATTCTACATAATATACCAAACTGTATACACATCATATATGCTAGAATTAACAAAGTTTTCAAGATCAGGATTCTAATTATAATCCATTTCATCTTTCAAAATGGAGATCGTAAGATCGGATTTGAGATCTTAAGATCCTACTATATGTCATTTTGTAATAGTATTTGTAATATTATACAAATCTACATATTATTATATATATTATAAACAGAAATTATATAAATGTTTCACGTAATTGTTGTCTTAAAGATTATGAGAGATAAAACATGTTTTTTTAATTCTACAAAACACAATCTGTGAATTTGTAGCTTTTTTAGTTTGTTGTTCGAGAAAAGTAAGATCGGATCGGTTTAGATCTTAAGATCCTATGTTCAAGATCGAGATCTTATAAGATCTTAAGGTTACAAAGGATCTAATTTAGAGCCGAATTGTTTTTTTGCTTTACATTATCTTAAAATTATAAGATCATAACATCAGACTCGGGATCCTGACAACCATGAGAATTAGTATGAAGCTTTCGTGTATGTTCTTTGCTATGTTAACGTCAAACATAAAGAGAGAACATCAACGACAACTTGATATGAAGGCTTAATATTTTTGAAAATGCTTTTGAATGCATTCATCATCTTATGTTATGGCGTATATGATTGTGTGAAACAATTCAGCAAAATATTTGCTAAGTGCTACCGTGGACCAAGCAAATAATGAACGGATCAAGCAGGGACGGAGCCAGGACCATTTATGACAGGGTGCACAATTTTTTTTAACTGTAATAACGATAGAGTTAACAAGTGAATTAAAACGAAGATTTTATTATAACGATAAGACTAGAAACACATTTCGATTGACCAGGAGCATTTATGATACATATGGTAAAAATCTTTGTTTTTTTTAAATTAACACTACATCGAAAAAATCCATAGGTGTTCCGGGCACCCGCGGGACTCCCCATGAATCCGTCCCTGAGATCAAGTACTGGAACATTTGATTTTACCTAAAGTTTTTTTCTTTGCTAAGATTAAATTGCAATCACATGGGTTGATTCTTAAACAATATTTTACTATCTTACTCTTAATGCTCTCTACTCTCATGAAATATGTTAGCGGAAATGTTATATGGTGTCCAGTGTCCTATCCTCTGTCTTGGAAATTTTATTTATTAATGTTTTTTTGTTTGGAAACTTTTATCTAAATTATGTATGTAACGGGTATCGTTAACAGTCCTTCTATAATTGCAGGTACTTATTTTAAGCGAGACATATTCTGCATTGCGTTAGTGTTTCTAATTAAGGGAGTCATATATTTAAGCAAAATTGTGTGTAATTCATGCCAATAAAAACCCGTGTAGTGTAACTTGTTATTTTTCATAATGTGAAATATTAATTGTCTAGAACCATAAATTGTCCAAGACTATATTTATACGTTGTACAAACAAAACATGTATTGATTCGTTGGTACACATATTTGGTATTGATTAGAATAGTAAAGAACTTCTTTTCCCACATAGGTTAAAGAGAAGAAATGATTTTACATTATATACCAAAGTGTATGCACAACACTTGTGTTAGAATCAAAATGAATCTTCCTTGCAAGTTTGTTGATACGTTTGTAATCATCATCAAACATGATTAAACGTGATTACAAACATATTCATATTTGACATGAAGTCTCTTAATATTTTTGGAAATGAATTTAAACGGTGAATGAAGTCGTAATGTTTTTTGGAAATTAATTTAAATGTTGCATTCACCGTTGCTAGGTGTTTACGCAAGTAACGAATGTATCAAATAACGGAATATATGACCTCACGTATGTTTATCGGCTGATTCTCGAAACTTGTTCGTTATCCAAGTAGATTTAGAAATAAACATTTACAATGAACTAAAAATCCATAGCTTTAGGAAGATAAACGACTTATAGTGAACACAAATCGGCCAGTGACGGATTTAGGGGGTCCTGCAGTGTCACGAGACACCGATAAAAATTTGTCCCGTAGTGTTAACTTGTCTAAAAAAACCTCGAATATGTTTAAATGCGCCCGTCCCAAAAACTTGAGAAATCTTATTAGTTTTATAGAGAGAATTACATAAATCGTCCTTGTGGTTTGCCGGGTCTAAAACATTTCGTGCCTGTGTTTTTTTTTTCATCGGGACATGTCCTTATGGTTTTGACCCATTACGGGTTTAGTCCCTTGACCAACATTTCTCATAGTTTGACCGTTAACTTGAAGGGTATTTTCTTCTTTCATATATTTTATTATTATTATTTGAGTACGTTGTAAAAATCGTCCCTGTGGTTTTGTCAAATTGTAGATTTTGTCCTCGTGGTTTTAAAATTTCAGACTAATAATAATTATAATAATAAAAAATAATAATTATTATTATTATTAGTATAATAACTTATTATTTTATTATTGGATGTTGATGATCAGGAGGAGATGTGTTTCCATTCGAAACGCTTATGCATTCATACGAAGTCAGGTAGGAATATCTCGGAGGAGTTTAAAATTATTTATCGCGGAAAAGGTATTTTGGATTCGTGCTAATGAAACTCCAGGTTGGGTTCCTGACTTTGTGGATGAATCTGAAGATGAAGATCAGAATGACGATGACTCTAATGATGGTGGATCCAATGTGCACGAAATGGGAAGCTGTGGTGGTGATAGTGATGTGGAGGATGTATCCGATACTTTATTAGATAAAGATGGCAGATGATAATAACATGGTAAGGAGAAGAAGTTATGGATAAACCAGAGGACAAATCGGAAGACCCGTTTCATATTTATTCGTTGCTCAATAAAAAAAAGACATGGTGGGTAATGATAATAACTCGGAATTTAGTATGAAGTATCCTCCTGGCTTCATTCCTAATGAGGGTACTGATGCGGCTTCTATGCATATGGAGGGTGGCAAAAACGACAATGTTGAGAATTTGAATAATTGTAATATGGAAGAGGCTAATGTTATTTTTAGTGGTAATCGATCCACTATGAACTCTAAGGATGATGGTGCAGACTCGGTACGTTCATGTCACTTTAAAAAATCTGAGATCCCTCGGACAAGTGGTTCAATTATGAGCTTACTGGATGAATTGGTGAAAGTAAGGCAAGTTATGGGTTACAACAAAGTGGGCCCTTGCGCACCAAATTGTTTAAATTGGTAAAAGAGTGTAAATTGAGTATGAATTTGGAAATGAGTTATGTATTTGTAATTGATTTTTAATCTTTAAATGTCATATAAATGATATAAATGATAGAAGTCTGTATTTGTAATAAAAGTACTCGTATATGTTTAGGCCTATAGGTTGGTTCTGAGTAGGATTATTCTTATTTCTTAAAGCGTACATATGTGGTCGTTATGCAAAAATAATGTTCTTGTAGTAAATTGGTGATTAGATTAAATTAACTACATATTACATTTGCAAGACCCGTCGTTGGCAACTTGCCGTAAAGGTGATATGTGCTATTCTATTCGAGTCATTTTATAGGTGTTTGATAAGATCTTTAGTGGTGGAGGCGGTGCTTGGTAGTGATGGTGGTTGGGAGGCTTGGTGGTGGTGACGATGATTGGTGGTGGTGGTGGTGGTGGTGGCGGCCGGTGGACTTGAAACGTAAAACTTAACGGATGATCGTTAAATATTTAACGAAAATATCCAAATTGACAAAAAAATAAGTTGGGCGCCTTTTATGGAAGAAAAAAAGTGCGATACCTTGATCGGAAATGACCCTTAAGTTGAGTACATTTTTGTGTCATTTGCCCTATAAAATACTCCTACCTTTATTAAAAACAAAATTAAGTCAAAGTTAAAAAACACACAGACGATCCCCATGATCATCTTCCCAACTCAAACCATAAATAACAAATCCCAGGTTGATCATCTTTTTTCCTCAATCCCTAATTAACAAACCCTAAACCCTAAGTATTCATATCATCGTTTTCCTCCAATCATCTTCCCCCAATCCATATAACCAAACAAACCCTAATTTCATAACCCAAGATAAATTCAATCAATAAGGGTACAATGAACATTGACGACAAAGGTTTGTTATTTATTACTTTTTTGTATTTAAATTATTATTATTATTATTATTATTATATATGTGGGTTTGGTCTGTTAAGTAAAGAAAAGTTTAACTTGGTCTATAATAGGATTCTAGTATAATTCTTAGATTTGTGTTCTAGTATAAAAAGTTAACCTTTGATGTTAGACATATTGTTGGTTATAGCTAGTTTAAGTCTGTTTTTTTTTTGAACGGCAAAGATGAAATATATATAAAAAAAAGAGACTAGCAAGACGCTAGAAACTTAAAGTACAATAGAGTCAACAAAAAGAAATACATAACATCAAAAAATGATAAAATCCCGAGACTTTAACTGCGAGGGAATCAAAAGGGATGAAAAAACTTTTGACACGAAGGCCGACGGATCGGTTTTCACTTCGGCAAAAGAAAAACCCCCCATCCCGGAGGCCGAGCCACCGGTTTTCACTTCGGGATGGATTTTGATGAAACCCCAAACAAGTCCCGAGAGAATGAAGAAAAGAAGAACCATCCTCAAAACCGACGAAGATGCCAAACGAAAAAACCTTGGCGTACAGGTACGCCAACCCAGCGAACTTGAACGCCAGCTTCAGGAAAAAACCAAAAGCAGCTCTAACCATTGCCATTACGCGTGATCGAAAGGGGATACATAAGCCAGTCATTCCAAGATAACTTCATATGGTCCCTATTGTGAAGCCACGAAAATGAAGAGAAACGAACATTATCGAATAGATCACTTTTCCTCAACGGTTGAGAGCTAAACGTGACGCTATTTCGGTATCTCCAAAGCCACCAAAGAACCGAAGTAGTAATAACATAGAACCTGTGTTTTTTCTCTTTAGAAGCATGCCAAGAGATGATCCAATCATTGAAAGAATCCCAAGAAGAAGCTTGAAAAAGAGGAATATCACACCATCTAAAAACGAGCTTCCACATATCGGTAGCAATGTCGCATTCGAAGAAAACATGATTAGCAGATTCAACATTGGCATTGCAAGAAGGACAAGAGATGGCCGGAATATCCATACCACGCGAAGAGAGATTCAATCTATGAGGGAGTCGGTCCAAGGAAAGCCTCCACATAAACACATTGACCTTCCGGGGGATAGATTTATCCCAAGTAGTAGCATGAGCAAGAGTGGGAAGGATATTTTGGTCAATCCTATAACGAGCATCCTTAACGGTAAAAGTACCATTAGGACCAAGACTCCAAGTACAAGTATCTTCATTGACATCAATATTTAGTTGACCGATCTCATTTAACATGTCACATAAATAGGCAAGATTTCTAACACCAAGATTGGTCCGAGACCAATTCCAAGACCATTGCCCATTATTAATACGGTCAATGATAAGACAATCTTTGTCTTGATCAAGATGATAGAGCCGATTGTACCTTGTAAAAAGAGGAGTCTCGCCTACCCAAATATCTTTCCAAAATCGAATACGAGTGCCACAACCTGCTTTAAAACGAAAAGTGTTAGATAAGATAATACCTTTCGAGTGGAGAAAATTGGAGGTTCCAACAATGTTAGCCCAAATGCCCTTGAAGCTACAACCATTTGTATCGAAACCTCCTTCTTGACCATGATAAGCTTTGATGACCTGAACCCAAAGGGCGTTTGGGGAAGAAAGCAACCTCCAACGCCATTTTTGAAGAAGAGCAAGGTTGAAAGCTTTAAGACTGCCAATGTTTAACCCTCCTTTATCGAAAGAATTAAGAATAATTGGCCATTTGACCCAAGCCATTTTGTTTTTATCTTTATTACCACCCCAAAAAAATTTAGCCCGAATTCTTTCCAGGTCTTGAAGGACCGATTCGGGTGCTCTGAAAATCGATAGATAGTAGATACCAAGACTACCAAGCACAGACTTGATAAGAGTCAGACGACCCCCAATCGACAGAAGATTAGCTTTCCAAGAGGAAAGCCTCATATGAAAACGATCAACAAGCGTCTTCCAGCTAGCAATAGACTTCATATTGGAACCAATGGGGAGACCAAGGTAATTGAAAGGGATATCACCTGCAATACAACCAGCATTGCTAGCCATACTTAAAACTTCATCTTTATTAACCCCAATACCATAAATATTAGACTTGTGAATATTAATCTTGAGACCCGAGGCTAGATAGAAAACATGGAGAACACGAATGATATTATCCATGTCTTTAGCATTCCAATCCGTAGTAATGATCACATCATCTGCATAGAAAAGATGGGAAACATTGATAGTAGAATTCTTAATATTAACACCAGTAATCAAACCATTTCCCACTGCTTCCTCAAAAGCATTATGGAGACCTTCCATAACCAAGATGAAAAGGAAAGGAGATAGAGGATCTCCTTGCCTAAGACCACGCTTAATGGAAAACTCAGACGTAGGGCTACCATTAATAAGAATAGAAGCTCTCGAAGAATTGAGACAAGCTTTAATCCAAGAGCACCATTTATTACCAAATCCAAAACTGTCGAGAATGTGAATCAAGTAATTCCAGCTTATGGAATCAAAAGCCTTTTCAAAGTCCACTTTAAAAATGAGGAGCTTCTTTTTTCGTTTTTTATACCACTCAATGATTTCGCTTAGAATAACGGGGCCATCAAGAATTTGACGACCAGCAATAAACGCCGACTGTTCCTTGCTAACAATCTTGTCAATCACTTTAGATAAACGGTTAGCTAAAATCTTGGCAATGATCTTATAGTGTATACCAATAAGCGAAATAGGGCGAAAGTCAGTGATTAAGGTAGGGTTGTTGACCTTTGGGATAAGGGTGAAAAACGAAGAATTAACACCATTAGGCATAACACAAGAAGCAAAGAATAAGTTAACAAAATCATATAGATCCTTCTGAATAGTGCCCCAATACTTCTTCACAAACGCAAAAGAGTAACCATCCGGGCCCGGAGCTTTACTACTTCCACAATCCCAAACGGCTTCCTTAATTTCCTCAAGGGTAACCTGTCTTTCAAGAGTTTCTCGATCCATGCAATTAAGGGAATGAGAATGAGAATGAGGAAGGTTATACGAGTTGTTCCTCATCATCCACCATGCAATGACCAATAATTGTATGGAGTACATAATTATAGATTTTTTTAGAACAACGATTTTATTAACAAGCCTAGCAAGGAGCTAAAACTCGAACAACACAACAATTACAAAAGCGCAGTCAAAGGACATTTAAGCCAACCAACCATATCTATCTTTCTCCTACCTCTGGTATTAGATCAAACAAACGCATAATGAACAATAAGATCATAAAGAGAACCCTTTGTTGGAACATCAGATGAGAAAATCAGCTTATTACGATAGTTTCATATAATCCACCAGGAAACGAGCATTGTACCTTCCAAATAGTCTTTCAACTCCCGCCTAATCTTCAACTCTTCTAACCAATTAATCCAATCCTAGTAAGAATAGAGCATGAAACAGGATGCCCCCACCACACTTGAATCTTTGAAACAATAGCAAAAGCAAATAGACAAGAAAAGAATAAATGATCTATGGTCTTGATCCCCACCTGACAAACTGGACACATAATGGAAGGCACTTCCAACCTTCCAAAATTCGATTTACAGCTTGGTTCAAACAAATTTGAAGTGGCCACGTAACCTCCGAAATATATGAAGGCTTTTTACCTGATTTGAGTCTGTGTGGCGATGAGTTTAAACCCCGTGGATTTTTGTTTTACCCAAAAAAAAACTTAAGTTTTTGGGTTAACCCGATAAACATAATAAGCATATTTTCCTGCCAAAACTTTTTCTTCCTCACTCCTAAGAATTGGTATATTTTCTAGCAATAATTACTTGTAATTTGCTCAATGTATTTTTATACATTTTGCTAATATCGTTTATCCACGACGGTTTTACGGCTACATTACGCGAGTATTCGATTTTTTTCATCCTCATTAGTATGTTGCTAGTATAGTTTGTAACTTTTTTTTAAAATATTTGAAAACGTATAATTTTATTTTTTTGTTACTTTCATTTCCGACTTGAGATTGTGAGCCGACTTAATCATAGAGGCGGAGACAAAAGAGGGGACACAAGGAAAATTTGTAGCGTTAATTATAAAAAATATCTTGGTTTTTTTTTTTTGCTATTTGCTCTCCTAAGAACAATTTATAGTGTTGTTTTTACACTTAAGGATGGGGGCGAAAGGAAAACAATCTGTAGCGTTAATTATAAAAAATATCTGGCTTTTTTTGTAATTTGCTCTCCTAATAAACCAATTTATAGTGTAGTTTTTAAAAGTGATCAAAAAATGGCCCCCCTCGAGCAAAACTTTCTGGCTCCCCCTGATCTCACACAGGGCGACTACCCTTTTGGATAGCCCAGAGTCGGTTGCGGTGTGAACACATCCGTGGCCCAGTCTTAAAATGTACTCACTAGCGAGGTTTGAACCCTGACCTCATGTATGAGAGTAAAAAGACCTTAATACAGGGCCATTTGGTAGTGTTGTTGGATAAAACGTATAATTTGTAGTATCAGGTTTGACACCGATTGGCCTAGTGGTAAGTAAACCTAATGTCCTAGGTACACCATTTGCGTCACAAGGAAACCCTTATATGTTGTTACTAATGCTAGACGTGTGCATTTTATTGTTTAGGTTTTGTTAGAATCGTTTATAGTACAACAATGACTAGGCAAATATTTTCCATAAAAAATGAAGTTGTAGGGTGAAATTGAGTTATTTTTCGTGCTCATTGGGTCTTTAGTTTTTTTTGCATCGTCAACTTACAGTTTGTGCATTTTGTAGTTAGGTTCTATTTGAATCTATGCTCTTACAGCATTTGAAGTTGTTGGTCTAAAGTCAGGACGTTTAAACTCGTTTTTTTATGTCATTCAGTGGACTGAAATCCTTGAAATGGAGTTCCAAATTGACTTATATCAGATGCAGCTGTTGAACTTCGGGGAAGGACGCTACGTTTGACCTCGTCAACTGAGGAGCTTGTCATCATTCTTCAAGTTAGTTTCTATTTTCTATGTTACAGTTGTTTTTTTCCCTGAATTTTGTAAATTATGCTTTATTTGTTATGAATTTCTTAATTGTATAATTTGTCGTTGTAATTAGTACTCGTATTTATTTAGTTTACTATTTAATGTGTTATCGTGGCTCCTTGTTTAAAGGGTGTCTGGAGTTGTGATACTAGCCAATTTGTCAGATTGCTTACTCTTAAAAACTAATTTGCGGACATATTACTATTATAGCAATTATACCAAATACTTAAAAACTGCTTATCTACTAAAAAAAAGTACCTGATATACACTCACGTAAGAAATCCCAAATACCCTCTTAGTCTATATTATGTTTTCTTACCAATTTTTTTTTTTTTTTTTTAACTGAAGAAGGTTTTGATGTCGACCCATATGTTTTTTCGCTACAGTTAATAATTATCATCTCTTTGGTGTATTATCATAATAGGAAATGGAGAAACTTCTGCTGAGGTCGACAGCACTACTACACAATCTAAATGTTTCCAGTTCAGATCGTTATAAATGCAATGAAATCCAATGATAAAGGTGTTTGATTGCTAAGAAACTATTGAGACATCCTGATATGGATGTGAATATCTCAGTTGCGTGTTGCATCTGTGCAGTCTTCAGACCTTTGGTTCGTACCAACCGTACAATGGTGAACAAATGCAGGTATAAAGTTTAATTGAGCTTTTGATTTTATCTCGTGGAGAGTGTTTAGACTTTAGAGGATAATATACTTCACAACCCCCAAGCAACTGTGTTTTCCTTGTTGGTGCACAGGATTTCTTTGAACTTGTAGTAATCGCATTCGAGAAACTATCTTCTGCATCTGGTGGATGCTTTAGCAAAATGACTAGGGTCTTACAAAGATTAAGCTGTGGTAACTTTTCGGTGTGGATTGCGTTTTTTTTTTTTTGGACTTTTTTTTGCAGCTGGATGGACTAATTACACGACCTTTCAAACAAATTTTTAACCTTTGCTGAGTTAGTATTTGTTAGCCAGATTTTTCAACAAAATTAGCTGTTTATTACAGTTAAAGACTTTTAAGGTTAACAAAAAAAAAAAAAAAGTTTCTTATTTTCTTACTTTTATAGCTCCCAATTCCGTGCTGTTGGTAAAACATGATGAATGGTCATTAGACCAGGTTCAAACGGTTAAAGTAAGCCACTCGATCCCCGGCTTGTTAGTACTCATAGTGAAGTGTAAGAAAGGAAAATAGGTAATCGTGTTATGTATTCCATTTCACCACTGGTTACAAAATAAAAAAACTGAAGTATTATTGTTATGGTTAAGATTGCATCCCGAAGGGCGACTAGGGGGAATAGTTCTCGAGAGCTGTTGCTGCACAAATTAAAACCGCCATCTACCAGATAATGGCAAGGAGTATTCGTGGTTATTTTAAATTTGGCTGCAATGATGTTATGATGTTTGTCAATTGTCGCTCAGTTGCTCTTGCTCCCTGCTAAATATACCCATTGGGAGATTCTTCTCACATATAGATCATAATAATAAGAGTAAATTGCAAAAATCATCTCTGTGGTTTGTAGTTTGTGGCACTAATCATCCTACGATACTATTAGGACCTAAATATCCCTGGTGGTGATTTTCGCAAAAATTCATCCCTAGAGGGATATTTTTGCAAAACTTTTTTGTTATACTTTTTGCAAAATCATCCCCAACAAAGGATGATTTTTGCCAGATATTTGCCACGCAGGGATGATTAGTGCCAATAGTATCGGCTAGGGATGATTAGTGCCACAAACTACAAACCACAGGGATGATTTTTGCAATTTACTCTTGTTATAATTTGTTTTGTATTGACATCACCCTTTCCTGGAATTATGTTCCATTGAGCAACGATTACATTTCTTTGACTAGGATGCAACTATTAGAAAAATGATTTGCTTGTTTATTATTGATAACAACCAATTCATATATATATATATATATATATATATATATATATATAGAGGAAGGTTAAAATAAAAAGACAAATATTCGTGAGAATGATAAAAAGAAACTTTTTTTAAAAAGGTTCTCGAAAAATTCCAAAAAAATTCCATTAAATCAGGTTTTATGTTGGTTGCATAAATCTTTTGTTAAAAGAAGTTTTTCTAATTTTGGAGTTTTTATTTTTTTTTATTTTTTTTTGTTTGTAAAAGAAGTTTTTCTAATTTTGAGTTTTTATACGTTTTTTTAATGCACAAAAAAAGAAAATTTGATGCACAAAATTTTCAACTTTTTATAGTTTGACGCACAATAAAATTTTGATGCAAAGAGTCAAACGAAGTTGGGTACAAAAACGAATTTTTGATGCACAAAAAACCGATTTAATGCACAAACGTTTTTTTTTTCATTAATTTTTTTGGCAAAACTATCCACTTTAAAAAAAACTTCATTCATAACTTTTTCATGCACCAACATACACGATCTTGTGAAATTTTTTTAGAATTTTTTAAAAACTTTTTTAAAAATATATATATTTTTATTATTCTCACGAATATTTGTCTTTTTATTTGATCTTTATCATATATATATATGAAACAAAACTTGCACACCTTTCAAAGAACACTATTTTCATTGGTAGTATACTACTTGACTTTTCTTTTTATTGAATGCCTTATTGTCTTTTTGCCTCTTATTAGTGACGGTGTGGTATTTTTTTATAAGTTTTAATGGTTGTAGTTACTTTCTACATTTTTTATTTTTGGGTTTTGCTGAACTATATCCATCAGACAGAGGTTAAGGTGTATTTAATAACATAAACTTTCCTAATTAACCAAAAAATGCATTAAATACTCATTCTATTAGTTTATTTAATGTGTATTCAATGCATTTTCTTGTTAATTAGGAAAGTTTATGTGTATTAAACACACCTTAATCTCTGCCCAGCAAAACTCTTTATTTTTTAAAAAGGAGGGCTCTTGTTGCTTCCTAGACGTGAGATTATTTTTGATAAGATTTAACGGTTGCAGTTATTTCTACACTTTTTTTTAATACACTTTTTATAAGATCACGACTCACATAAACGTACATTCCAAGTTCATCAAAAAAAGTTCCAATGTCAATTCAACTTCTAAAAATAGGCAAAGACCCATTTTTACGATTTCCATTTTGTAGAATGTAACAAAAAAAAAAGGAAATAAGTTATGAAAAATACCAAATTTATAGCTCAGATGGCCACCAAAAGTAACATTGGGGAGGTTGTTACCACATGCGAGAGGTATTGGGTTCAAGCTTCGCCGTGGGGGTTTTCCTTCAGGAGCGAAAAAAGGAGTGGGGTTTATCCCCTAAGGCGAATGTTCGAGTCTTGCATACTGCACAATTAGATGTCACTGTGAGCTCGAATCACTAACAACTAACTTGCCGTTCTAAAAAAACAAAAGGAGACATGCCTTGAGAAATGGTTATTATTTACACTCCCATTATAGCATAAAGTAATTAACTATTTGGTATTCTCGTATAATGTTTAAATGGAATATAGCTTTACAAGTGTGTTGCTATTAATTACTCGAGTTTGGAATGCTCTTTTCTCATTTCAAGGTAAGAATAAAGTTATAGGCGATAGTTTAGTATTTATAGTACTCAACAAGCATAATTGTCCGCGCGTTGCTGCGGGGCGTTATTTTTGTTTTTGTTTTTTTATTTATTTTGTGCGGGTTTATTTTTTCGGTCTCATGTTTAACAATTTTTTTTATATGGGCGTATGTGTTGGGCTCATGTTGGCGGTATTTTTTTATCTGAATAAATCAGTAATTTTGTAATTTTTTTCCTAAAAAAATTCCTATTTTGTGCCGAGCAAATTTTTTTTTTATGTTGCCTAATTTAAAGAAAAAAAATGTTTAATAGTTTTTCTTTATATGGGCGTATGTGTTGGGTCTCATGTCGCGAGTATTTTTTTATCTAAATAAATAAGTACTTTTGTAATTTTTTTTCCTTATTTTGTGCCGATTAGTTTTTTTTATGTTGCATACGTTAAAGGAAAAAAAAACCAACTGGGCCGGCCCAAAATGGGAGCCCAAAAAATGGGCACTGTGGCAAAGCGGTCAAAACTACGTCGTTTTAACCGAAATATAGTATTTTGTGCCGATTAGTTTTTTTTTATGTTGCATACGTTAAACTAAGGAAAAAAAAAACCAACCGGACCGGCCCAAAATGGGAGCCCAAAAAATAGGCATTGTGGCAAAGCGGTCAAAACTACGTCGTTTTAACCGAAATATAGTATATATATATAATGAATATCATCAAAGTTTAGAATAATTCGTTTGTTGGAACTTTAGGGTGTGTATAGTTAGGGAAAAATATCTTATTTTTTAGAAAATTTTCATTTGAGAATGAAAAAACTGAAAACATGTTTAGTCGCACTTTTTTCCTATATTTTTCAGAAAAAAACAAAATTATCATTTTCTAATTTTAAATAGAAAAATAAAAAATTACAATTTACTAATTTTCATTTCTTTCATTTTTTTAAAAGGAAATGCAACTCCTATTTAAACAAGTTTTTAAAATTCTCAACTTTTCTTCAGAAAAATTTCCTTCTCTAGGAATTTAGAAACAGAAAAACATGAAAAAATTTCTACAACTAAACACCACCTTACCTCTTGGTACAATCTAAGCAAGTATATGTTATATGTTCATAGTTGGTGAGCACGGTCATTTTTAAGCAAGGATGATTCACGAGCGTGGGAAGAAATTAGTGAGGCTCACGGTTTGAAGTGGGAAGTGTAGTGAGAATGTGAATGTAGAATAGTTTTGTCGACTCTGGGTCAATCCGAAAAAGAATTACATAGAAAAGTACCCTGTATTTAAGTAAAATGAAAATTTTTTCTCTTAAAAATTTAAAAACAAAGCAAACATACGAGAATAAACATTAAAATAAATCTGCTATTTGAACTATTCGGTTGATGCAAAACCCGAATAAAGATAATATTTTCACCCAAATACACGAATCTAATAACATTTCAGGCTGACATGAA
>BQNB010029897.1:0-55359 GCA_026074375.1 Tanacetum coccineum
GAAGATATGTGATCTTGAGAAGGAAGAGAAAGATCACTTGATAACAAATCGTATGTAGAAGAATATGATTGTTCTTCTCTTGTACTTGATAAGAAGAATGAGGGAGGAAGAAAGAATTAATCACTTGAATCAAGATCAAGGTATGTTAGTGATCAAGATATGTGTTTTAGAAAGAAAGAAAGAAAGAAAGAAGAGAGAAAAGTGGATCTGAAAAAATTCGTGGCAAGAGATTTTGTTTTTCAGATGGGGTGGCCTAGTATTTATAGAGGACAAAAAGAGCAGTTATGCTGACGGGCGCTCCTGGCGGTCCCTTATATATAAGGGGCCGCCAGGCCTATAAGGGGGCCGCCAGGCCTATAAGGGGGCCGTTATAGACTACGCTCCTCTTTTTGTCTTTTTGTGAGGAAGGTGTTATCTGATTTAGAACCTTCCATTTTGGGGGGGAAAATCTGATTTCAAATTTATTAATTTAATAATACATTTCAATTATAAGTAAATATTTTGTTTTTATATTTTTATAAAAACATTTCTGTAGAAATGTAAGGTTTAAGAAAAATACTAATCATGTTTAATGATTTGTTTATCCATACCTTAAGTGATTAACTTTAGAAATAGAATTCTATGATTAGTAATTTATAAACGTTTATTTTTATCGTAAACGTTTTTACATTTTGTTATTATCAAAACATCGAGAGATCGAAAAATATAAATAACGTTTTTAGACATTATTTGTATTAACATTATGCAAACACCATTTATCAACTAGTTACTTTTTCTCCTATAATTGTCATATTTTTAGGTTGTGGAACTAACTCCAAAACGTCGTTAGCAATGAATTGATTTCGAATTCAAAAAGGTTGATCGTCGAATGGTAGTAGCGAGAAAGAAATCGACGATTAAAGACTCCCTCTTGATGTAAGCTCCCCCTTGTTCGAGGCACCAAGGGATCGATCTTACGATAAGTTGTTTGCTAAAAAACAAGGTTAGAAATACAAGTGCAACCAACATAGCAAGACAAATATCTCAACATTAGAATCTACACTTTTAGAAACTAAAATGCATTCAAATTCTAAAAAGATCATATATAGCCATATAGGATAATATATGAAGATACAACACAAGACAATCATAACATAACATAATTAAAGCATCTAATAAAAGTAAACTAGTGGATGATTCTTGACTTCGTGAGATGAGATACCCAAAAGGTAAAAGATAATTATTTGAGCAAATTAATCATGAGAGTGATTAATTGAAGAGTGATAAATGATGAAGAAGGTGAATCATTATGGGGAAAAGTTTTAAGTGGTAATGGATGAGGGGAAAAGAGTTGAGGGCCCAATGATAAGAGATTTGATATTGTTGAGATCATCTTTCAAAACATTAAAGAGTTTACGAGTTCCTAAGCAGCAGTGACAAAAGTCCGAATGAAAGTTTACTTGGTCTAGAAAAGGAGGGTGAGTGAATGGTGAGGAGGGAGGTGTCCGATTTGTTAACCCAATTGCATGTTGAATGTTGATATCAATAAGATTTGAAAGGTATAGGAGTTCATGCAATTTGTTTTCACTTTGATTTTGAGTAGAAATTTGTGGAGGTAAAGAGGAAGAAGTAGGATTAGATGAGTTAGGAGAAGGAGGCAAAGGAGTAGTATCAAAGATTAGAGAGTTTGGTGGAGATATAGGTAGTGAGTTGCTTGGAAGAGAGGATTTGAGTCTTATTTAGGTGAGGAGAAGGTGGTGAAGGTGGAAGATTATGACTTTGTCTCCAAGGTTCAAGAATTTTACTTTTGTGTTTTCATGAGTAATCACGAGGAGATGTGTTAGAAGATGACATTGAGACTTTGAAGAGATTTTAAAGAGGAAGTGGGTGATTGAGATTATAAGGATGATGTTTATATAGAAGAGGTTTTGGAAATGCATGGTTTTGGTGTAAGAAAGTTCTAAGGAATGTTTAGTTTAGAAAGGAAAAGAATAGCTAGACCTAGAAAGAATAGGGTCAAAATGTAGCACAAGGAGTGGACAGGAATTATTACCGTGGTTACTCCTGATGGCGTTCCTCTTATTTTTTAAGGAATTGAATTATGTCTTTGGCTTTGGAAATTGGTTTCAAAAGGTGGTAAAAGAGTTTTGATTCCATTCTCAAAGAGCAAGAGATGAGCCTTCGGAGTAAGAACAATTGACCTTGAAATGGAATAGAGAGAATTAACGCAAATGATTCAAATGAGTATCTAAAGACTCCTTTTAATACCAAAAATTTGACAAAAGTATTTTGATTATTTTCATGGATTATTTCCATGGATGAGATAAATTCAAGTAGAAATCTACGACAAATAGCTTCATGTAGCTATATATTTTTGGTGAGTTTGATGGCTTTAAACAATTGATTTGATTTGTCGGTATTTGGTTGAATTCAGGATTAACAAGGACGACCTCGTGAATAGCTCTTATTCTAAATTATAAATGATAGGTTTCAAGTATTAGTATGTAGGAATCATTCGAAATCTTTGGGATGTTTGATTTTGTGTAACGTAGTTCATCTTCGAACTCCATTTTACCTAAGAAAGATAGTCATAATTTTTAGTAAAACCGAAACTTGAGAAAGATTTATAGTGAGTGCTTAAATGTAACAAATGTGGAGTAACGATTAACTCGACCTAAATATAAAATCCTAAGAGTTAACCCAAACGCTCCTTAGTTTGATTTTGCTCAACCAAACAAGTCAAAAAATACATATGAATTATGTATCTCGAAATGTGTTCATGAGATCATTATGCATGGTGTTTTGAACGCGTTTTTAGGTTGTAATGACAATTGCATAACAACAATTTTTCAATTGTGGTTCCTAACATTAAGTGATTTGAAAATAAAATTGAAGGTTTGGTTCAAAATCAATTTTTCGTTTAATCTTACTAATGTATGCAAATCCTATGTCTATGGAAAGCATATTAGTTATACATTGTATCCTAGTACTCTTAATCGAACAAAATTTCAAGAAAAATGAAAAATCTCCAATTTTGATTTTTGGTGTTCATCATGATCCTCGACTCAAATTCGAAGAAAATTAATGAATGACTTACAATTGATTATCTTTGTGATGTTAAGAATGATTATTAGTGTTGATTTGATCTTCAATTAGTGCTTTGGTGGTTGATTTTGAGTTTTGGTGGTTTGGTTCGGTTCGTCAATGTGCAGCAGGAAAGGTGGTGTTTTGTTTTTTTCAATTTTAAATTTTTTTTATTAAGTGTCTCATTTTGTGTCTTGCTGGTGGCGGCCCTTAAATTCCTGGTTGTCCCAAAAATATTGGGGCCCCTAGATTGGGGCCACCCCAGCAACAATTTTGAACTTGATTTTTGACAAAAATTTTGCAAGAGGAGTGACGTATTAATTTGCATTTCGCGAATTAAACATGCTTAAAGTACTTCAGATGAAGTATTTAAGTTGTCACGACACGGAATGGAACACGGACTAGAATTGAGAATAGAAGAATGAGAAGCGGACTAATACGATTTATGCGTAAAAAATGTTTCATCATTCCTAAACATAAACAAGACTAGATAGTTAAACGATTCCATCGCTTAAGGGGTATGCGAATGTCGGCGATGATTGTCGAGCGGACGCACTTTTTCGATTGAGATATGTCCTTTCTGGACATTATCACGAAGAAAGTGGTGACGTATTTCAATAGTCTTGGTCGAGAAATGGGTTGCACTGAGTTTAGCTAAGGTCAATCGCGCCTTTGTTGTCGCACATGATGAGAACGTCGTCGAGTCGTACGTCGTAGTCGATGAGAGCTTGTTTCATCCATAGTGCTTGTTGACATGCCTTTCCGGCGCTTACGTATTCGGCTTCGGTAGTGGATATAGCAAGAGCGGTTTGTTTCTTCGAAAACCAAGATGTCAAACAACATCCCACGAACGTACAAATACCGCTAGTGCTCTTTCGGTCCACATAATCTCCCGCATGATCAGAGTCGGCATATACTACGGTTTCTATGCCGGTCCCCTTAGGATACCATAATCCTAAGTGTGTAGTGCCTTTAATGTAGGAAGATACGTTTAACCGCTTCAAGGTGAGAGGTTTTGGGGAGCCTCTTGAAAGCGCGGCACCAAAGGCAATCATTAAACATGATATCAGGCCTACTTGCCGTTAGGTATAATAAACAACCTATCATGCCTCGATACTTGATACTATCTACCGACTCACACTCTTCATCTTTTGTGAGTTTGATGTTGGAGGACAAGGGGTTTTTTCCATTGGTTACGAATCATCTAACTAAATTTCCTTTAAGCATATCATTTTAATATACTTAGATTGATTAAAGAATATACCGTCTTCCATTTGTTTAATTTGTAGTCCAAGGAAGAAGTTAAGTTCACCCATCATGCTCATCTCGAATTCGTCATGCATGATTTTGGCAAATTCATCACACATGTCTTGACAAGTCGAACCGAATATAATGTCATCGACATATATTTGAACAATGATGAGATTTGAACTTTTCTTCTTAGTAAAAAGAGTGTTATCTACCATTCCTATTTTATTATTCATGTTTTAATAAGAAAATATTTTACTCTAATATACCAAGCTTTGGTTCTAGTTTAAGACCATATAAAGCTTTTCTTTAATTTAAAACATGATCCGGTTTTTTTAGAAAATCAATGAAACCGGAGGTTGTGCCACTATACCTCCGTCATTAATAAAACCTTTCAGAATTGCACTTTTTACATCCATTTGGAATAATTTAAAATCTAAGGCACAAGCATAAGCTAATAGTATTCTAATTTACTCAAGTCTAGCAACCGAAACATAAGTATTACATCAAAAAACGATGCCCTCTTGTTGGTTGTATCCTTGAGCAACTAACGCTAGCCTTATTTCGAGAAACAATACCATTCTCGTCTAACTTATTTCTAAATACCCACTTAGTTCCTATAATTGTCATATTTTTAGGTTGTGGAACTAACTCCAAAACGTCGTTAGCAATGAATTGATTTAATTCTTCTTGCATACCGATTATCCAACTTTTATCTCCTAATGCCTCATTCACATTTTTAGGTTCTATACTTGGTATAAAACAAAAGAAGTTACTTTGGTTTTGGGCTTGTGACCTAAGGGTTCTTTGGTTAAGGTTTTCGATGACATTTTCTAATGGGTGGGTCCTAGATTCCTTGATGTTGACTACTTTATCAATTTCTAAAGTTTCATCCACAGTATCATTTTCTAGGTTTTTCTTTTTGGTGACCTTAATTGCTTCTTCCTCATCTAAGTCATCATCCACCAAGGGTGATATCTTAGATAGTGGAGGAGTTTCATCGAATGTCACGTTAAGTGATTCTTTGACTTTTCTAGTGTGTTTGTTTAGGATGATGTAGGCTTTACTTTTTTAAGAATAACCTAAAAAGACACATTCGTATGACTTTGGGTCAAACTTGGTAAGGTAGTCTTTTGTGTTTAATATGAAGCATTTGCTTCCAAACATTCTAAAATAATCTAGTGTAGGTTTTCTACCTCCTAAGAGTTCATAAGGTGTTTTTCCTAGAATGGCTCTAATGAGAATTCGGTTGAGAATGTATGTTGAAGTATCTACGGCATTACACCAAAATTTTTGTGGTAATGATTGCTCGTTCAACATGGTTCTACTCATTTCTTGAAGTGTCCTATTTTTCTTTTCAACCACGCCATTTGATTGAGGAGTGCGTGGATCCGAAAAGTTATAAGTAATACCATTGGCATTACAAAACTCTCCAAATTGCACTTCATTATCAAATTCTCTACCGTGGTCAGTTCTTATTGACACTATTATACATCCTAATTGGTTTTTGATTTTCTTACTAAATATTTCGAATTGATTGAAAGCTTCGGTTTTATCCTTAAGAAATCTAGTCCAAGTGTACCTAGAGTAGTCATCTACTATGACTAGGGTGTAACGGTTTCCTTCGTAACTCTGTACGGCGGATGGACCGAAGAGATCCATATGGAGAAGTTCTAAGCATCTAGTCGTTGAGACTACATTCTTAGCTTTGTGACTAGCGTGAGCTTGTTTTCCTATTTTGCAAGCATCACAAAAGTGTTGATCAAACTTAAGCTTAGGTAAGTTTCTAACTAAATCCTTAGAGGCCAACGATTGAATGAGACGCATATTTGCGTGTCCTAATCTCCTATGCCACAAGGTGGAATTTTCATCAATCGTTGTTAGACAAATTTTATCCTTAGGCTTATTTCCTAATTTCATCACATATAAGCCTTTCTTTCTAATACCTCTACCTATGACTTTACCATTCTTAGTGATTTCACTATCATGTTCAGAGAAAGTTACTCTACACTTATTATCACATATTTGTCCTATACTCAGCAAGTTAAATCCTAAGTTATCAACATGTTCTACATTATCTATTTTGAGAGTCATTAGAAATCGTACCTTTGCCAATGATGTTACCGCGAAGATTACTACCAAAAATGACGTTACCTCCATTGTATGCCTTGTACATAAAAAAGAGCTTTCGGTTACGTGTCATAGGTTTAGAGCATCTGCTATCCTTAATCCATTCGTCAGGTTCCAAGTCGACTCCAAGGCATATCTATTTATATAGTACAATGACTCAAACATTTGGTCCCTAATATCTCATGGGTCCAAAGTTGTTAGTGCTAAACATCCCTTGCATTTGATGCAATTAGTTGGGATGAGGAAATAGAGAACACATTTCCCATGGCATGTAACTTTGATGTGGAAAGTTATTCCAAGTTACGGGAAAGCCATGAGGTCGATTTTGTTGACCAGTGTTCCTTTTTGGTTGCGATGTTTTGGCACGAGGATAATTATTATTGACTCTTCTAGGAGGTAGAGTTTTTAATCTAAGATTTGGTTTTGAAAATCCAACTCTGGGTTTTGTAAATGGCTTATAGAATTGTTTAACTTCATTGTCACTAGCAACGAGAACTTTGGCTTTATTTACAATGATGTGTTTTGGTCTAGGACCCAAAATAGATTTTTGAAAAGACACACTTTTCTCAGATTCAGGCGTTGCTGGTGGCGGTCCCATAATTATTTTGGGGGCCGCCCACATTTATGGGACCTCCATCAGAGGACACCTTTTTCTGAGCTTTTACAAATTTTATTTCCTTAGTTCCACTAGATGCTTCAAATGAATTAAACCCTAAACCTAGTTTATCACCGGAGGGTGTTTGATTACTTAACATTTCATTTAAGCAATGTGTACTCTTTTCAAATTTATTTAATTTAGTGGATTCTTCTTTTAGTTTTTCATTCTCAATTTTAAGCGTTATGGAATCTTTGCACATTTCGTGTTCAACTCCTTGTTTTTCTCGAGTGTGGTCTAATTTATCTTTTAATTCTCTAAGCTCGTTTTCTAGACTATTTCTAGTGGCTTTTAACCTTTTGTTCTTAGTGATTATCTTTAGACTCATTTTGCATAACTTATCATATTCGTTGTCTAAAGTTAAATCAACAATTGATGAGTTTTCATCACAAAAGTAAGATGATTCGGAACATGCCTCACTTCTCACTTGATGCATGAGCTACAAGACACGTTTCGTTGTTGACATTCTCATCATCTTCTTCATCGCTATCGCTCCAAGAGCCTCCGTCAATGCTCTTTGTTTTATCTTTCGGTGGTTTTAGACATTCTCAATAAGATGATTTCGGGTCGCCGCATCTAATGCTTTTTCTATCACTTTTAAACGTTCTTGTTATCACGGCTTCTTTGGAACGTTTTTGGTCGTCCGAGGGTGTCTCACGAATCTACTCTTATTTTAAGAACTCTTCTTGTACTTCTCTTACGCACATGCGTTACTATTCGTCTTCGCTACCGGAAGTCAAACACTCTTCATTCACTAAAAATCTTTCTTAGCCTTAAATGCATTAGATTTCCTTTCAACTTTTGCTTTGACTATTTCTGGAATTCTTTTCTTGATGATCATTTCATGAACTTTGATGGTTCTCGAGAAGGGCATCAATAGATAGTGCGTTTAGTCTTTCGACTCTTAAATCATCGTGACCTTATACTCCATTTTTAGGATGCAGAGCCCTAGAAACTTCTTACATAGTTATTACTAGAATAACCTTACATCAAGGCTTTTAAGGACTAGTTATATAATAGTATTAAATCTAGGCAAAAGCAACATCTATAGATTCGTCTTCGGAAATGACGAATTGGTTCATATTGTTGAACCAAAGGTCGATCTTATAATCTTTGACTTGAGCTATTAACTTGATGAGAGATTAAGAAGTTTTCCATTTTCTTTTTGCCGTGCTACACATGAAAATTCTTTCAGATTCTTTTCTTGGCAAAGCATTGACCATTTTTGCTTCATTATTTTTCGCAAGTCTCTTTTTAAGATTATCGCTTTGTTTTTCAAAAGGGATAATCTCATCTCATTTGGTTTCTGGATTTTGTTCAATGGGTTGAAAATCACCGTTGGTAATAACATGCCAAAGATCTAGATCTTTTGATTCAACATATGTCTCAAATCTATTTTTCCAATAAATAAAACTATCGCTTTCAATGAGTGATGGTCTTTGCATGATTGTCTTCTAGATATTTAGTCAGGAATTCATAAATCGATCAAAGCTTTAAATTCAGTATATTTTAAAAATCTTCGAGTGGACCTGCTCCTGATACCAATTGTGGAAAGTAGAAGGGGGGTTGAATAGTTTATAAGTTCGTTTTACGTTTTAAAAGTTTGCTTTCAAAAATGTTTAGATCTTGAGTTTTATTGTTTCTAACTATTTCACAATATGAACAAGAATATCTATCATAAACTAAAAACTAGATTACAACAACATTATGTAATGAGATAAGGAAAGGTAACAATCAAACCAGGACGCCAAGATTTTATAGGTGGTTCGGCTACGTAGCTCCTTTTCGTCCTACCCCACTCCCCCGAGTATCATACTCGAGATTTCACTAAGTCATCACAAGCTCCCTTAGCGGAAGAAAACCGTTTACTCGTCGCTTACATTATTTCCGACACTTATGCTAAATGTCAAGCCTTAATCTTAGCTAGAACCATCTACCCACTTCACAAGATATTACACACTTACAAGATCTACACAATATCAGATCATACGAATTACACAAGATATATTACTATAGAGGATTGGGGGAAACTTAGAAGAAGAGAGGAGAGATTCACTAATTCAACACTTCGTTTTTTGGCGAATCGAGTGTTTTTCTGCACTGATCAAGAGAGTAGAAAAAGATTGTGATGTGAAGATAAGATGAGATCACTTGAAACAAGATCTAAGAATGTTAGTGATCAATATTTTTAGTGAGAGAAAGAACTAAAAATTTCGTGCAAAGAGTAATAATTTTTAGCAAGGGGTGGACCAGTATTTATAGGCAGAGAAATTCAACGGTAACTGGAGACGGTCCACGGCAGGCAAATATATATTTTTTTATTGGGCCGCAGGCCCTATAAGGGGGGCGCCCCTAGACTCTGCTCCTGTTTTTGTCTTTTTGTGATGAAGGTTGTATCTGTATGGAACCTTCCATTTTGGGGAATTTTTGAATTCAAATTGAAGTTTTATATATAACTTTTCCTTTTTAATTAGAAAATATTTTATAAATGCATTTTTGAGAAAATACTTTTGTAGAACTAAAAGTGAGGTTTAAGAGAAAAATATTTTCTTGATCACTAATCATACTTAATGATTTTGTTTATCCATACCTTAAATGATCACTAATCTTAAAAATGAAATTTCACACTTAATAATTTGTGAACGTGTATATTTATCGTAAAAGTTTTTACATTTTGTTATTATCAAAACAATGAGAGGTCAAAAAATATAAATAACGTTTTTAAACATTATGTATTAACACTTAATTTGAGATTTCAAACATAATTTTTGAAAGAAAATTAAAAATTCAAGCCATGAAAGTCCCTAATATACTCTAACCAAACGCACCCTTATAGTTTTTGCAATAACTTGAAGTTGCCCAAGTCTTTTATAAAAACAAGTTTGCGGGATGTTTGGCGGGCGGCGGTTTTGGTTACCTGTGTTACGTATGTTCGAACGGATGTGATGAATGACTTAAATGTTGACAAAAGTCGCCAAGCAAAATAAAATTTAATGAAAATCAAATTCTAAGTAGAGATTTAAACCCAAAAGTAAATCAAAAGATGATATAATGTTTTAACAGAAAGAAGTCTAAAATATAACATTCTTATCTAAAAATGTATTCATGTGATGTACACTTACAGGATGAAATCGAATACATAGATGAGACGTAACTCCATTATATTACTCGACTGCAAAGGCCATTTGGAATATCCCATACTCTCACAGTTTTTATCCAAGGAAGTTGATGCAACTGTACCTGGTTGTTCAATGAGGAAGTCACAAATTCTGAAAATGAAAAGAAAAAGATTAAAAATATAGAAGACCAAGACCTTAGGACTAATACTTTTTCCATATTTTGATATAACGATGCATTCATCTCCAACGACTGTGAGTGATAGAGTCGGTGTTGCAGCATTGTACAAACACTTCCTAAAATTTTTTTATAATGCAAAACATATAATCCGGATCTTACTGGAAGTCTGTCACTTTAAAATTAGGACTAGGAATAGCACATTCCAAAGCACAACCTTTGGACACACATTCACTTGTGTTCATTGCACGCCTTGGTTTTCTGTGGTTAAGAAGAAACGAATCGCTAGCGTCCCGAAAGTAGAATCCAGAGTAAACCACATTACTATGGCGTTATTACGATAAAGAAAATTCCAAACACACCTTTATTACTTGTAGTCACTTCAGCTAAATATTAGATGCATATGCAGGGAAGTAGAAAATATAAGTAACCCCATACAGCCTTACTTGATCTTAATTCAAAATGAGTTATTTTTCAGTTTTAGCTTTTACTCTTTATCGCAAGTGTGTTACACGTCGCGTCAGCGTACTTTCAAAGAAGTTTTTATGTCTGTTTTTTTAGTCATGTTGGTGTGCTTGCAAAAGTCTGAAATCTATTAGTTGACTGAGGTTGGCTATTTGTTTCCTTTGATATCTTTGATATATCGATACAACACCAATGGGCCCCTGAAAAACGAACATATTACTTCCATAAAATAAAAACAGTTTTTAAACAATATGATGCGCAAAAAAGGTGTTTTCAAATGGTGTGTATCAAATGAAACAGGAAAGAATTAGAAACGATTAAAAAGCCAATAAAACTGTCATAGGCAACAAACACACAACTATGCGCAGACAAAATGCAGCGGTCAAAGGGGGTGTTTGTTTCAGAAGCCGGCTATATAAGCCGAAACTAAGGGGGTGTTTGTTTCAGCTTATATAGTGGTTTTGGTGCTATTTTTAGGTTTTGCGCTTATGTTTCATAAGCTCACATTTTGTGCCTTATTTTAAAACATTTTGGCTTATATAAGTTCATCTAAATTTTTAACCAAACACTAATGCACTTAGCTGCTATCGCAGGCGTGAAAGTATCAAGGCGTGAAAGTATCAGGAATGTTTTAAATGCATCTAAATTCAACTTAATAAAGTAATAATAAAGTGGCAGTTGCTACAAAATTGAGAATGTACTAAGTTCAACAATGGCAAAGAATTACAAAATCAAGAATGTTAAATTCAACAATGTTTTAATAATACATTCTTGATGTTGTATTAACCGGCCTCTTTTTACAAGGGTAAAGTTACTACTATAATATTACACCTTGTGTTGTTCTATGTGCTCTTGTCAGTGCGTTATTAAAAAAATTCGTCTTTTATTTTAACCAAACACTAATATACTTACCTGCTATGAAAGGTGTGAAAGTATCAAGGATGTTTTGAAAGCATCTAAATTCAACTCAATAAAGTACCTGGTATTGTTGGGTTTATGTAGGAAGTTGTTGCCGGTGGGAACACCTAGACAGTTTATCAAAGAGCGCCTTCTCGAATTTCCATTGGACCAATGCGTTGCCTATTTGCATTGGTTTAAAAAACATGTTGGAATACTCTGTTGCGCTTGCTAGTGTTGAAAAAAGAAGCTTTATTGAAAGAGGATGGTTCACAGGTGACCGCTACTGCCAATAATAGAAAAAAAGAAAACAAAATTCTTAAGAAACAATTTAATGCACAACAATAGACACCGAGGATTGGGAAAAGCTATTCTGACCTTTGTTGGCAGGACATACGTGTTTTGCAGGCATGCTGATTGAGTTTTGATCCATCATGTTATTCGTTGCAGTAACTCACCCACTACAATCACCTCAGTCGTTATACCCTGGTTGATGACATTTACACATAACTCTGAGTATGGCTTTTGGTACCTAGTCATGTCGTTTTGCATTTGAAATGGTCCGGTCATGTGAAGTTGAGACGACATCGACAGTTTGTGCAGCCATAGTGTTGTCATCGTCGATGTTGTTACCGTGACTACTATTACGGGCACTTTGTTGGAATTAAGATCATAGAACTTGATGTCATACATTATATTATAGATAGCTATGTACTTGGAATATATCTGTAATATTTATAGGATCAATTGCAGGCCCAAGACTTGTAAATATACAAGCCTGCATACTTAAGAAGCCTGGGCCAAAGGCCAACAGGCGTATTAGATAGTTAGGGTAGTTAATTTGACAGTTAATTCTGTTATGTGACAGTTATCTATGAAAGGACATAACTATTGGTTCAAGAATGAACCAACACACCCTTTCATTGCACCTGTTCACACACTATATATAGGGAAACATTGTAAACACAGAATACATATCATACTAAGTGTTTTATAACCTTTGTGTCGTTTCTATATTGTGCTATTACCATTTTGACCCATATCAACCCACCCACTGCATAACCTATTCCCAAACACCCCTTTGTACCAGAACTATGGATAAGGGAAATTCTTCTTATGGAAAGTGGCAAAGGCCATGTAGATATTCACATGGCATTTTCAATACACTTGATGTTGGGCTTTCATTTGAAGACCTCTTGTCCATACTTGCGCCTACGATGCCCATCATCCAGGATGACCACCTCACTGGTTGTTTGCACCACAACTCTAGGTTCCCTGATGGCTCGGGTGGCCGGTCTCACATCTAATGCATACGCTTCAACATTCCTGTAATGTTAAACAACCTCCAACAGTTAGGAAATGCTTTCCATCTTTTCCCTTTATATATTCACGACTTCGCTTTGACATTTCGGTTAGCTTCAACGGACAGATTTTGAAGCGTCAGTATCTTATGGACCAAGATGTTCGCCTTATGCCTTCCATCTTGGGCGTTGATTTTCCTGAAATTTGCACGAAAGAAATGATTCAGAAGTGTGAAATGTTAAATTCTTTAAAGAGGAATAATGTGGTTTATTTTTATTTAGACAAAAAATAACTCAACCAAGATGTACACCCAATCACGATGAATTTTATGAGCAAGAAACATGAAAGGTAAATAAATATGGTTGAATGAATTAAAAAAACAGTGAAGGTGTTTAGGGATGCCGAGAGCATATAAAGTGAACCGTGACCTAAGTATACACTGCCCTATCACGCACTTCGACGCAACTGGATCCTGAGCGATGCCTGCATTACTAACATGTACTTAGAAGAACGCATCCAACTTTTTTACAACAACAACATGAACAATAAGTATAAACATACATTTGCCTAAAATGTTCGGCGTAAACCCACTGTAACAGTGTTTGGCTGGAAATAAGCGTTAACACACTTTTCTGGTCCATTCTAACAAACTGTACAGGTTTCTCATGAAACACAAATGCTACTTTCGTACAGGAACGCGAGCCCGTGTCACAACAGAATTAAACAAAATAATAACCATACGCATACCAAAAATTTATAAGAATTTGCTAATTGTTTGATTGCCATGAACCGTTGCATAGCTAAAAACCGTTCACGCTTCTACTTAATTTAGGTTCTGAATCCCACTTTCTTTCTTTTTATTAAAGAGTGAACTGTGTTGTATATAGTTATTTTTATTCTCTTACCATTTACATATGACGAACATTCCTCCCAGACACTCATAATGAGTCCTAAGATACCCTCTAATTGGGATCTGGATCAGTTATTATAGTGATTAAAAGCCTTGGCAGTATGTACATGCAATCTTAAGCACCCTCTTTCAGTGGCGGAGCCAGAAATTTCGAGCATCAGGGGCAAAAAAACTACTCTGTAATACCTTCATGCAAGTCGTACCAAAAAAATTTTAACCGACCAAAATGCAACCAAAATTAAAACAGTTAATATTGTTAAAACAAAAAAACATAGCTCAAGACCACAACCAAATTACTGCTTATCATATAATGAGCAGAAACATCTTAAAATTACTTATTAACAATACAGCAAAAAAATAGTATGCAGATACCTAAAATAAAAGTTCAAAAAAGATGAAGCAAAAACTAAAACGTATCCATGTGTTGCCATCATATTTGATTTAGACAAAGAGGATAAAATTAAACTTGTATGAATTCCTTGGCAAGTTTAATGTTCTAGCTATTTCCAAAACTAACATTACAAAAGTGTTTTGAAATTTAAAACAAAAGTTAGCATTTAATGTCTTCAAAAGTTAAACTTTATAACTCACAAAAATGACTTTTTAACTTAAAAAGTGGCATGACTTTTCATGTCATTGTTTTCCTTCCGAAATTCAATTGCCATTTCAGTGTTTAGATTATCAGAGTGAAAGACTGAAGGTTTTTTTTATGGAGAATTCATAATTGGTTGAGGGCAATTTTGGATAAATGTTGAGGGCAAGGTTTTCAAGATCGGGATCCTACTCAGGATCGTTTTCGTCTTTGCAAGATCGCGATCGTAAGATCGGATCGGAATCTTAAGATCCTACTATAATGTCAATTTCTTAATAATCTTTATAATATTAGACAAATCTACGAATTACTATATATCATTAACACAAAACTATACAAAAATATTTTCGAAAATTATGATTATAAAATGTTTAAGAAGATTAACATATAGTTTTTTAAATTCTACAAAACACAACCTATAAATATTTAGTTTTTTAGTTTGTGGTTCGAGAAAAGTAAGATCGGATCGTAGTAGATCTTAAGATCCTATGGTCAAGATCGAGATCCTATAAGATCCTAAGCTTGCAAAGATCCTACGTAGGATCCGGATCATTTTTGTTTTGCAATATCGTAAAATCGTAAGATCCTAAGATCAGGATCGAGATCCTGACAACTATGGTTGAGGGCAACTTTGTCAAAAGTCACAAAAAGTAGATAAAATTGCTCGAGATTTGGAAGGTCTTAAAGAATGGGTAGAGGGCACTTACCAAGTACCTCCGCCCCTGCCCTCTTTTGACCAGGCAGCATTTGCGAGCCGCAAATATTGAGTTCAAACTGAGCATTTCGGCTGCTGCAACATGAAAAAAGATCCAAGCACTGGTTTATTAGCTGTCATTAGCAATTATCATTAATTGTGATTGCCTTGATTGACATTAGCATTTATGTATCATTAATTGTGATTGTCATTTTCCTTGTATAGTCTCATGGCTCATCTATATATAAAGATGGCTACTGATGAATAGGGAGATATGAAGAATAATCAATTCTAATATGGTATCACAGCCTCCCAAAAAGATCCTCTCATAAACCCTAATACAAATTTTTTTTCGCATCACAGTTGCTTCTTTTTATTTGCTGCTTGTTTTCTCCTTTGCCATAGCCTCATGGCAGGAGATACGCCAACACCGCCAAAGCCACCAATTGATAAAGCCTATTCCATTGCAAGTATCAAGGCATGTATACCCACCCCTCTTGATCTTGATAAATTAAATTTTTACTCGTGGAGTCGTTGTTTCATCGATTCTGTAATCATATGATGTTCATCACCATATTGACGCACCCTCAACGACAGCCACCTCCACGGTCGTTCCTCTACATGACACCAACGAACTTCTTGTGTCAATGTGGATCTATTCGACCATCTCTCCCAATTTGTGAGAGATGTGGATGTTGGATTCTACCGCCCATGGGAGTGTGGAAAGTTTGAAAAGATACTCTCCATGACATAAGGATGCCGCATCACAAAACTCGACAATGCGATCCGCAACTGGTTACTTTGGCAATTATCCATCACGTCTTTTTTCAACAACCTAAAGTCCAAATGCCGATCGACTTGCCATATCTGAATTCACGGTTACAAGACACTAGTCTTGTAACCTCATGACTATTAATGGGGTTACGTAGCAAGGATACCGATGAACTCGTGGTTTCGTCTTCGCGAATAAACACCCACGTTGATGAGTTGCGGTCTTTTGATGCTTCTTGAGGAAAAGCGTATGTCTAATTACTACACATGGTAATTCTTGTTTTCATAAACACTTTATCTTCTCCTCGGTAGCTCGTTGGTCTCTTCTAATGCTAATTAAAACCGCGTATCTATGAGCACTTAGGGTTTGATGCGTGTCGGAATTTTCAGCGGGATCGTGGCGTATTGGTGCACGTTGTAAATTCGTGCATGGGGCCAAATGATTCTTAGACCAAAGACCTTCGAATGTTTCTGCTCCTCAAAGTAGGGCTCTTCTATTCCTCACAAATGCTAGTACTAACCAAGCCATAATAATGAGTCACAAAAGCCAACTGTCCAGACTCAAAATCTACCCTCTGGAATGCCCTACGTGGCCTCTAATGTGCAGCCTACTTACACAGGTGTCCAACTTTAACAACAAATCCATGGGCTTTCTTTCTTTAATACTGGGACTGGAGTTTCATCCCTTAGTGCCAATCACCCAGCCCACTGACCTCCACTCACAGTCTGTTATTCAGCCGACCCAACATTCCTTGCAGGCCCCATAAGTTTCAATCGCCCATAAATTTCAGCCCGGCCAAACAAACTTCAATACGGGCTGAGTGGGCCACCAGGTTTCGGCAGCCCCATTATGAAGCCGATTGCTCCACCACAAAGCTTCAAATCAGGCCAACTATGCTACCTAATGCATTTCAGACAATGAAACTTCTGAACCGCTTGGGAATATGGATACTGGGCATCCTCTCACCTTGACGAGAACACAGGTTATGCTCACGTCCTTTAGCATTCCAAGCATGTATAATCTGTATCTTGTTGACCATGGGCCAACCTATTTCCTGTGACTCTCTCGGGCCATAGTCTTTTGCACTCGCTACACAAACCTTCACCTTCATCATGTCCTTGGTTACACTAATATCATCAAAAAATTTGATTTTTGTTCGTCAATTTACTCATGATTATCATGTGTCTGTTGATTTCCGTGCCTTATGGTTTTTTTGTGAGGATTACCAACCAGTCGGCTTTGCTCCGTTGTGATAGTACGGCGATCTCTACCTTGTCACTCAACAACCATCAACCACTTCGTCCTTGCTTTGCTTACTTGAGTCTACTACGTACATAGACGACTTGGACACACAAGTGACGATGTGCTCCGTCGTTTTAGAAGTCCTCTCATTTTATTTCCTATAATAAATCAAAGTTGTCTCTTTGTGTCATTCTTCGTCAATTAGGTAAACTACCAAGCTTCCTTTTACAGTTCTGTTTCTCAATTTGCCCCCCCAATTTTACCATTTTCCCCCCCCCCCCCCCACCCCAATCGTCTGTGTTTGACAATTGTTCACTCTGATTTGTGGACATCCCCCTATATCTAAGTGAAGTGGTATTAAATACTTTGATATCTTTTTGGATCATTTCTCTCATTTTGTTTGGGTGTATCCTCTACCTCATAAATCTGATTTTATTTGATTTCCTTGGTTATTTTTCGTGCATAAGTTAATCCACACAATTTAATGTAGATATTAGGCATTGCAGTGTGACCATGGCGGCGATTGACAAACACTAGCTTCCACTCCATTTTTCGGACAACATGCATCCCAGTTTCGGTTCTCTTGTCCCAAAAACTCCCAACAAAATGGTAAATAAAAATTTTTTTTTTTTTTTTTTTTGGAACCGGATGTTTAGTACCTTATAACAACATACCCGTACATTGCTCTTTCAAGCTACATACCACCCTCGTATTGGGTGGAAGCCCTCACATGGCCGCCCCATCTACTAAAATATACTTCCATCTAGTGCTTTTATTAATGAAATCCCATTTACTAAGCTTTTCAATAAACCAACCAACCTTTTGATCATTAGTGTGTTTGGTTGTCTTTGCTTTCCTTACATTTTCTTTGATCACAACTTAAACTCGATCACGGCTTGTGTATTTTTGGGCTACCCGGCTCTACACCGTGGGTATCGGTGCCTTGACCTCTCTACCAACAAAATCATTATTTCCCGTCACGTTAACTTTGATGAAGAGCAATTTCCATTTGGCTATATGACACTGATACCCCACCTTTCATACGACTTTTTGCTTACACTCACAATCCCTTTTCACCCATGCTAAACACACACATGCATCTTCCCCTACCATCTAACATACAATACACCCCCTACAAACCTACGCCACATATTGTTGAAACAATTGTAACACCTCCTCACCTCAACGACACTACCACTACTTCCATTCCAGCCCACTTCACCGTAGCCCAACAACAAATTCCATCAATCAATTACCTGTACTAGGCGGCCCACATAACAACCAGGTTCACCCTCACCAGCCCATACACCTGAACCACCAAAGCCCAGCCCACGCGTCCAAAACAATTGCCTTCTACTCCCAATCCCTGTCACCGCCACTCTATAACCACGCAACAATGTCAACACCAACAATCACCATATGGTCACACGTGTGAATGCCGGAATATCTAACCTCTTGAACGTTGAATTGTCTTATCAACATACCTCTCCAATTCCTCGCTTCACATTACATGCTTTCGTGTCCTGCATTGGAATAAGGATATGGTAGATGAACTATAATGCTTTGATTTCTACGGAACGTGGGTCTTGTGCCTCGGCCAACTAATGTATTATGTTGTTCGTTCTATGTGGCTTTTTAGGCATATGTATAATGCAGGACGGTTTCTTTAAGTAAGGGTTTATAATAGCCTGGTTGGTTGGCGAATGGTCGTAGTCAACAGCAGGGTATTGATTGTGCATGAGAATTTTAGTTTGGTTTGTCAAACCGGCTACGCATTCCGTACTGTATTAAGTCTTGATGGTATTCCGTGTATTGGCCCATCATCAGCTCGATGTGAAGAATGCTTTTCTTCAGGGCCAGTGATCTAAGTCAGTCTCATATGCATCTGACAACCTAGTTTTTGTGTATACTACTCACCATGATTTTGTGTGTCATCTCCAGGTTCGTTGTATGGGCTTAAGCAAGCCACCAGTGCATGGTTTCTGCGGTTCAACTTACTCTAATTACACGTGTCGTTTTCTAGCACAGCAAAATCTGTAGCGTCCCCTATTTGTATTTCATCACATGTTGCCGAAATTGCTTATCTTCTATTATTTGTGATGACATTGTTCTTTACGGCCTCTATTTTTTTTTATACAGAATTTTTACAGCGTTTCATTACAGGGCTTCACGGTGAGTTTGCCAGTCTGACCTTGGATATATGAACCTATTTTATTGTTATCTGCCACAGCGGTCGTCTTCGGGTTTGTTTTTGTCTCAGTCTAAGTTTGCAGAGGAAATTCTTGTTCAGACGACACTTGCAAAACATTGCAACACCTGTAGAACTCCTCGTTGATAATGAGTCCAGCTTGGTTCTGTGGTGACTGTTAGTGATCATACTTTTCCGCAGTCTTGGGGGTGGGGAGGTGCTCTTCAGGTACCTGACTTTCACACGCCCTGACATCTCCTATGCTTGCAACAGGTGGTCTTTATATGCATGACCCCGTGCTCCACACTTTACTACTTTGAAAGCGTATTTTGAGCTATGTTCGTGGTATCTCTTACCTTTGGTCTCAGATTCATGCTTCACTACCGCTCTGCTTACTGCTTATCTGATGCTGATGGGATGGATGCCCTGTTACTCGTCGTTCCACCTCGGGTTATTGTGTGTTCCTTGGTGATAACCTGTTGTCCTGGTCTGCAAAGCGACAGGTTACCTTATCTAGATCTAGTGCTGAGGCCGAGTATCGCGGTGTTGCTAATGTTGTTGCTGAGACTGCGTGGATACGAAATTTGCTATTAGAGTTGCATGCCCCTTTTACCACAGCTACTCTCGTCTACTGTGATAATGTTAGTGCTGTGTATTTAACCACTAACCCTGTTCAGCATCAGCGTACTAAACACATCGAGATTGATATTCATTTTGTCCGAGACTATGTTGCCTCCGGTCAGGTTCGTGTTCTACATATACCATCCCGGTTCCAGTATGCAGATATCTTCACCAAAGGGCTTCCGAGTGCTTTATTTTGTGATTTTCGTTCCAGTTTGAATGTCCGCAGATCTCTCGTTCTTACGGCGGGGGAGTATTAGCTGTCATTAGCAATTATCATTAATTGTGATTGCCTTGATTGACATTAGCATTTATGTATCATTAATTGTGATTGTCATTTTTCTTGTATAGTCTCATGGCTCATCTACTTATCTATATAAAGGAGGGTTTGTGAAAGTTGATCTTGCCCCAAAACCTTTAAAAATAAAACACGTGGCATTATAGATTTTTGATAACCGTTGGATCAAAACACTTTAATAACCTGTTGACTTCATTCGTTTCCCTTAATTTTCTTCAATAAACCTTCCCCAATTTTTTCTCAATCATTATTATTCAATCAAAATCTCATTAAAGATAATTTGGGAATGTTTGAAACTGATTATTTTAAAAACGCTTCCAATTTAAAATTTTCAACAAATTTCCATGATTATAGTCATGATTTTAATTCAGTCAAATTGTTACCTTTGATAATATCCGGAATTTACTCAATTTTGAAACCATTTTAACCTAATCCTCCTATATAAATACAGACTCGCGACACAAATATCACACATATTTATTTTTCCACGTTACATCTCCAACAATACCTTAAAACTCCCCGCCCAACGGGCGGGCCTTGAATCTAGTATATATATAAAGATGGCTACTGATGAATAGGGAGATATGAAGAATAATCAATTCTAATATGGTTTCCTCATTTAAGGTGCAAATCGTCACGTAATAATGTTGGCCAAGTCTATACAAAAGATGCTAACTTTGTTTTTTTCTATTATATGAGACCATGCGCATTCTAAAAATAATCAATATACCCATGTTTTGTATCATGCTAATTAAATATTGCAAAAAAGCCATAGGAAGTTATGGTCACCAGCGACACGGCAGCCACCAAAGCCGCATCGCCTAAAACTTTTTTTGTGAACATGGCCGTCATATCCTTATCTAGTTCTAAAAGTCACCAAACATGGATGCAAGCAAATTTTATAAAGAGCCTAATTTCAGTGATTTTAATTATCCACGGAAAAATTATTTCAGCTTTGGTCTACTATACTATAGAAGTTAAAAGTAACTACGCACCGTATTAGGAATACATGCCTCATAACGCTAAGTTATTCCCTACTGGAAATGCCACTAATTACACAACTTGGGATTTTCATACCAATGCAATCACAACTATTATGTGGCTTTTCACGACATAGCATTGCAGCATACATTAATTGGGCATTCGCGATAGTGTATCGTCATAAGCATCAATACATAAAAACCTATAAAGAATCCTATATAATCACAAATTAGGCAACAAGTAACTATACCTTGTAATTAATTCGGTTTCTCTTGATGGATGAAAATAATACAGCTATTTTAGGATGACCACATTCTACAAATAAAAACAAAAATGATTAACCTCAAAACCGTGTAACCAGGGCCGTCCCGTGGTTTTTAGAGGCCATGTGCAAAAACTACAATGCGTCGAAAATAAAAACTTAATGCAAATGTAAAGCTGTTTTAGTCAAGTCTAAACAATATTAAAACAAAAAGAAAATGATTTAAATATATCACATTAATAATATGAACCACTTTTAAAACCTTCAACACACAAAATATTTAGTGATTTTAAACGTATTAGGATTTTACTAATGTTTTCTTAAACGTTGGGGTGAAACTGTCTTTTTTGAAACTAGCTTGGAGGAAAACAAAATAACAAGATATGATGTGATAAAACTCAAAACTATAAGGTGTCAAAATGTAAATAACACATATGTTTCATCTTCTTCACGAGCTCATCACTTTTTTTCCATATCTTCTTGTTTATGAATATTTATGTAAATCAGTTTCTAACTAACAAATTTCTTCTTTAATCGTTGTAGGAAATACAATCTCCTTAAGTTCATTAACCACATTCCAAACACGTTTTATGTAAAAAAATATCTAAATACTAGATGAACCTTCAACACGGCTATAATTATGGTGCCCCTACAAATTTGGAGGCCCTGTGCGGTCGACCACCTCGCACATGCTCAAATCCGGCCCTGCGTGTAACCAACTAATTCATGATCAAATACTTACCTGGTCTACAAAACCAAGCTCTCCGGGACACCATCACATTGAAGGTTTAACCGAACCTGAAGAGGCATCAATCCCTATTATTAAGGAGCAACCATACTCATAATTTTATAACCCGTTATCAAACTCCATAACCAAACACAAAAAAATGATGAACCCTAAAATTTATGAAAAAAGAGACTAATTTTGAATGTAAGGAGTCAAGAGTTGTGGCCCGGGTCCTAAATTGAATTGTTCAGAAGCCATTGCTGTCAGCTCATCAAAGTCAACGTGAATAGTTTCAATAATTAGACGGGTCCTCTTATTGTAGATTCGGTAAGCCTTCTTTGCAGGAGCATAACCGACGAAGATTCCAATATCTTCTTTAGGTTTCAACTTGCCAAGATCTTCAATAATCATTGGTAGGGTACATAGAGCACCGAAGACATGTATGTTAGATAAGTCAGGTCCTGTTAGGAGAACTTCTTATTGGGGTTTTGTTGTGATGTTTACGGATTATGGATCGATTTTTGTATTGCCAAGTTGTCGCATTAATAAAATTTAATTAAATGCCTCTGCCTATAGAAATAATAGAGCCTTTGAGAATATCAACATGGTTCGTGCATCTTCCAGTAAAGTTCGGTTCCATCTTTTGACAACGCCATTCTATTGTAGAGAGCGATCAACGGATGTTTGATGTGAAATCCCGACATCTTCATAGTAAGCTCTCAGGGTTTGATTGACAAACTCTGAGCCATTATATGTTCTGATATTTCGGACTATCGCATTGAGACGAACTTGAATCATTTTGAGAAATTTAATCATGAACTCTGGAACTTTATCCTTTGATCATAGAAATTTTACCCAAGTAAACCGAGAGTAATCAATAACAATAACCAATATGTATTTTTCGTTCAATTGTTACATTTGAATCCTCTTGCGTCCGCCAAAAGGTACATGTGCAGCAGTTAGTGCTTTTCTTGTATGGAGTACCTCAGCTTTGGGTTTGTGGGTGTTGTATCTTGCTTTTGCCTAGTGCACAGGCAGAACCATAAGTGATCATGTTGACAACCTGTAATTTGGGCAGCTCAGACCAGTTCCTTGTTTGGCAGTGTGATAGTATAACTTACATAGCAATGTCTAAATCACTTCTAAAGATACTCGAGTGCCCTTTTGTGTGCTTGATATGCACGAGATTGTCAGCTTTTCTGAGTGTTCTTATTATAGTCTATGTGAGCATCCCTGTTTTTCAATACCTTAGGAGATAGAGGTTCTAACTCAAGCTTAAACCTTTCTGGAGCAATAACCTTGGCATTATTCGACGGGGCAGCCTAAAATGCTTGCAGAACAAAATGACCCAATTTCAAAAGAAAAGAAAATTTATATTTCTCCAATAAATTATTCTGAGTTAAATAAATTGGCTGAAGATTTTAGAAAATGTTTTGTTCCTCGAAAGGATTTGTCTGCAGAACAAGCTTTCTGGTCACATATTTCAAACCCTATTTCTATACAACATTTTGTTCAAACTACACCTGTTAGAACGGCCACCTATTGAACTCCCAAAAGTAAGCATGGTTAAGACAAGTTTTCAAAAACTAAAAATCATCTTGCCAATTTTGACAAGATGGTAAAAGTAAGGACAACACCTGATGCAATAACTGAGAGGTCATGGGGTTTTGAACCCACAAAAGCGATTTTCATGAAGGAAGTAATTCCATTTATTAAAACGTTAAGGGAATTATTTAATGATTTTGATAATGGCCTTAATCTTGAACTTAATGAGGTGAAAACAATTTTTAACCAAATGGAAGCTGTTGTTGAACAGTGTTCTGTAGACAAGAAATATTTTGATATTCAAAAGAAGAAATTTTTTGGATAATGATCGACTCTTGGAACATATTATATGTCAAGATGTTATGAATATTGTGATGCATGCTGATATATGTCCTGCCAGTGTACCTGCCAATATAAAATGTTTGTGAATGTATAAATCTTAAAAGTGAACGGTTGATACAGGAAAATGATCACATATTTGAAATTCTCTTATCTCAAGATATAGTTCACATTTATGTAAATTCTCTTGCTACCATCACTAATTATGGTAAAATGGAGCAAATACACGGAGAATCTAGTGCTTAAGGCTGAGCTTTCCAAAATGGAACACATGGTTGAAAAGAAATTTTTTGATGAAGTTCTACTTAGATGTTCATGACTTGAAAATCAGAGTGTTAATCTTGAAACTTAAATTACAACACCAAAAAAGTAAGTTTTCTGAATAAAAACCTTCTAAACAATAAAGGATGCTCCTGATATTAAGGATCTTTTCAATATAAATTAATTGGCAAAACAAACCCAACACAAAAGATGCCATCACATTATTCATAACATACTTGTCATATAATCATGTTCAAGAGTCGATCATTATCCCAAAAAGGTTCTTCTCTTTGGATATCAATATATTTATTGTCTACAGTACACGTTCAACAGCTGCTTCCATTTGGTTAAATAATTGTTTTCACCTCATTAAGTTCAAGTATTAAGGGCATTATCAAATCATTAATTTAATTCCCTTACCGTTTTAAATAATGGAATTTCGTCATTCATGGAAAATCGCTTTTGTGGGTTCAAAACCCATGGACCTACTCAGTTATTGCTCAGGTAGTTGTCCTTACTTTTACCATCTTGTCAAATTGGCAAGATGATTTTTTGTTTTTGAAAACTTGTTCTTAACATGCTTACTTTTGGTGAGTTTCAATATGGTGGACCGTTCTAACAGGTGTAGTTTGAACAAAATGTTGTACAGAAATAGGGTTTGAAATATGTGACCAGAAAGCTTGTTCTGCAGACAAATCCTTTCGAGGAACAAAACATTTTCTAAAATCTTCAGTCAATTTATTTAACTCAGAATAATTTATTGGAGAAATATTAATTTTCTTTTCTTTTGAAATTGGGTCATTTTGTTCTGCAAACATTTTTGATCGACTCTTTCACTTAAGATCAATGTCTCTTTTCATCAACCACAAAAATCAAATCTTGTTCTTTGATATCACAATACCTTCATACAATCGTTGCTTAATCCACTGAGCTTTTTAAAATAAACAGATTTTGATCCCAGAGATTGTTTATGAGTGTCATCTTATAAAAGTAGTGGTTTCATTAACATTGCACTGTTTGCACAGATTGACCCAAATTTTTTATAGATAATATTATCCAGTTCCTTACTTTTTTTTCTAAATCAATTTTTTTGTCCATGTATTTATTTTCTTTTTCTTTGGATTTCTTTTTGAAAACAGTAAATGTTTGCAATAACGATTCCTTTTCCTTTACTTGTTTAGAAAGAGTCTATTTAAGTGAGTCAATTTCTTGCTTAAATGCATTCCTATTCTGAATCATGTCATCCTTTGTGAATCAATAAATTTTTCACGACTGTTCAAATCAACATTAAGTCTTTGTTCAAAAGTTTTGACTCGTTTGTCACACCCCCAAACGAGGCCTGGACGGAATACGTGTCCGAGGGCGTGACGTCATCATAATCCGAACACAAGGCACAAGAGAACGACCACTAATGGACGATTTGAAAATCATAACTCGTTGCATTGTTTAAAAATAAATAAGTTTTATATGATTTAAAAGAAATTAGACATTTGCGGAAGCATAAGTAAAATGTAGCGGAAGCATAATTTGGTTTTCAAAAGACAACGAGTATGTTATAATGTGTTAGTATTGATAGAGTATCATATTGCCACGTAGACTCTCACTTAGCACTTCAAGAAGTCCAATGCTAAGCACTTGAGATAAACATGTAAAACGGTCAACCATAAAGTTGAGGTGAATTAATAGATTAAAGTAAAACATTTATGAGGACAAAAACGTTTAGTGTAATAACATCTTCACTCAGTATTAGAAAAACATTTAATAATCAAAAACGTTCAAATCAAGTAGTGTGGGGACCACAAGTTTAAAACAATAAAGTTACGCTACGTGACCGTTATAAGGACATATAATTCACGTACAAAGTACATGCGATTTATATCGGAATAATTATCGCATGCTAAAGTGTATACTTTGCGATAAGATCATGACATCAAAGCTAATTAAGTAACAGGGAAAGCTTTCTTCCTGATGCGTAGTATTCCTGCCCTACGCTGTGTCCCAAATCAAAGACCAACTTAGGTACATGAACTGACATATATCCGTTTGTTCATCGACGACAGAAACAAGTAAGTGCATGCTTACCCGGATAGGGATAATTAGTCCCAATAGATCTATTTATTCACTCGCGCTCCCTCAACCGGTCCTCCGGTCGAGAAATTAACAGTTCATGATAAGTTGGGCAGTAGTTCGTGGTTTGTTAAGCAAACTTAGGCAACACGTAAATGGGAGATGGTAACTGAAAACACTTGTGTCCAATGAAGAAATAACCATTTTATTCATAAACAACTTTAAGTACTTAATTCCATAAGTAGAAAGAGTGTGATAAAAAATCAAGTACAACAGGTTGGTACTAGTGTGTAAACGAGTTTGAAATTCGGTAACGTAAACAAGTTTGTAAACGAACATGTTTCTCACCCCAAAAGTAGTAAAGTATATGTAAAACAAGTAAAACGTGGGGCTATGAACTCACCAAGTATTGAAAGGTAATTGTAATGTAGTAAAATATATGAGTTTGTAAAAGAGCATGTATTCCCCTCGCGGGTTTATAAAACATTAAAAAGATTGAAATGCGAGACTATGAACTCACCTTGATGTTGCAGAGCAACTAGCAGAAATGCAATTAATAAGCACAGCACAAACGGAGAACGGAACGGCTTGACCAAGAAGTTGCAGCTTAACTTAACGGTTATATCCTATTAGCTTAGGGTGATGAATTTGGGTTTACCGATGGATGAGTACATCAACGCGACTAGTTGATAAGGGATTTGGATTTCAAGTTGGATGAGTTTGGTGGTTGGTTAAATAAAATAAATCGAAAAACACACGCAAAGTATGTAATATATTCCGTATATAATACATTGAAACAGAATCTATCTATATAATTCATATGGTGAAGTATATAATAAAGACAAACATTCAAAAGGAAAAGTCGTAGTATATAATATTTTACAAGTATTATATAAGATACGTGTTTAAAATATAATGGTAATAATATAATTCGACATGTTTTCGAACGTCACCAAAATTAAAATTAATTTTAAAAATTTCTTGCGTAAACGTAGTTTTACGTTTTAAAGTTAGAGTTAGATTAATGATGTTTTTAAATGGACTTTACAAATGTTATAGTTGGGAATTATAAAAATAATATTTTTATAATTTAGCATTTCGTTACGCATTTTAACTAAACTAGTTATCCTGTTTATAAAAGTATAGTTTTCGTTTATTTACCGATTCATTGTAAAATAACACTTTAATAGTCTTAAAAACTATATAACTTTGTCATTTTATCTGGTTTCTAAAATAATATAACTTTAATGAAAATTTACTAAGTATAAAGATTTTTAGAAATTTCAGCATGACCTATTCGTTTATACAATGTTTCCCTTGTTTTATAAAACTCAACATTTTCCCACTTTAATCAATCTATATTGCAATATATCCGCGTGTTTCATTATATAACTATCGAAATCAAATAAACACACCCCTTATTGGTAAAATCAAACGCACCCTACTTGGCTGTTTTACAGCCAACCAAACGCACCTTAACTGTTGCAAATCCGCAAACCAAACAAACCCTTAAAGTTGTTAAACACTCAACCAAACGTACCCTTTAGGTAGTAAAACCAGAAAACAAACACACCTTTAAAAATAATACAATAAACTTCTACAAATATATATATTTAACCATCCAAATAGGAAAAAAGGGAAGAAGAAAAAAATGGTGATACGGCGGCTGAGCCGCAGAGGGTGGCGGTGGCAGCGGCTGCTGCTAAACCACCGAAACAACCACCCCCTTGTGGGGCTGTTATCATAACCAAACACCCCTTTGGGGCTGTCCCGACCAACCAAACGCACCCTACGGTGGCAGCCTATGTGGCTGGTGACGGTGGTTGTGGTTACGAGGTGTAGTGGTCACGGCATAAGGAGGACAAGGTGGTGAGGAGTGGCGGCTGGTGGTGTGGATGGTGTTGATGGTGGCTGCGGTGGTGTGACAAGAGTGACGAGGAGGAGATGGTGGTGTGGTGGATGTAGTGGTGACGGGGCGGTGGTTGTTGTGGTAATGGCAGCGGTGGCTGTGCCGCTGCTACAGTCGTGGTAGTGGTGGGGGTGTAGGTGGTGATGTTGGTGGAGATGGCGTGGAGTTTGGCCGGAGTAAAGGGAGGCGCCGGAAAAGGTGGAGGCGCGTGGTATAGTGGATCGGGTAGATCGGGTCATGAGGATAACATTTGGTTTCGGCCGGAACGCTCGCCGGAAAACTTTTCCGGCGGCGGCGGTATGGTGGCCGGCGGCGGCGGCCGGCGGGGAGGGTGGCCGGATTTTTGGGGAAGATGGAGGAGGGAGAGAGAGAGTTATAAGTGTGGTGTGTGTTTTATTTTTGTATAAAATGAAATAAAATGATAAAATTTTATATTTATATAAAAGTATAAAATTAAAGTGTGAGGTTTATAATAGATTAGGGTTTAAATTGAAAATATTACCACAGGGGCTAAATGTGTAATTGTTGAGAAACTTTATAAAATGTTGGTTCGGGACTCGTTTTGAGCGACTTATACGGTGATTCAAATCCCGAAACTTGCGCCATTGTTTTCAAATAATTTTTACCAACAAAAACGAGTTTTACTTGATAATTTTTCATAATCATTTTTATAACAATTATAAAAATGTTCTTGATTTATTTAGTGGAACCAGTTAGTACTAGTCGAATAAAAATAAAAATAGAAATAAAAAAATTCTAACCCATATATTCGCGTTATCAACAAACTTTTTCGAATAAAATGATGACTAAATTTATTAAATATTTTTATTTAATAAAACTGTTAATTTAAATATTATTTAATTATTTTCTCGTTTCTAAATCTGAGAGGCATTTCAGTACTTTGTGGACTGTTTTCGGGTCTCGGTCAAAACTAAAAAGTTGTCAGGAATTCGTTTTACATCAATAATTGCTTTAGAGTCTGATCATGAAAACGTAATTTAGGGGTCATTTTTGAAAATCAATTTTAGGAATAAAATCTATATTTTTCGTTTTTCAAGTCAAATAAGTTTGAAAAATTAAATAACCAATGAGAGGATAATAATAATTATTAGTATTTATTTATTTAAATACGTTTCAAAGATTACCGATTACGCGGTAACCATTTTTATGTGACTGTAGAGGTTTTAAAAAAGTCAAAAAATCAAATTTGAACTGAAAAAGTAAAGGGTAAATTAGTAATTTAAAATATGAAAATTTGCGTGTTGTGACATAATCCCCTTAAAGGAATCCCGTACGGGGGTTCGTTTTTTGTTATCCTATTGTGTGATTAGAAACATATTTAGGATTTAGCAAATCCGTTTTTAAACATGGCGTTGAAAATTTTATTCAGCAAAATTCAATGTTTTGACACTTCTTAATATACAAAAATTTTGGGCTAAGTTTGACCAACTTATTTAATTCATCAACATGAGTATTTTAGAAAACTATCATTACCAGTTTTGTGGTTGATATAACATGTTATAAGGAAGGTCTATTGATAGTGAAAACATCAAAGGAGAAAGTGTAGACGCGTGGGTATGTCTGTATAAGGGTTTAAATGTTCTAGGGCAGAGATATATGTAGGGACCGGTGATTAAGGCTAAAGGATGTAAGTATTCAACTTACTTAGAAAGTATGGGGAGTATCGGGACTCAAATCCCTTTAACAAAGGAGGAGACATAAAGTTATACCGCAACGGATCTAATCGCGACTTAATATAGATGCGCCGTAGAATGAGAAATAATAATAATAATAACGGAACGTTGCACACAACGTTTAGTAACGAAATGGACAACCATATATGCTTGTGCTTTTAGTTTAGTCAACAAAATGTATATTTACGAACTCGTTAAGTTTTTGAAGATGTTGGTTCTTACGAAGATTTACTATTCATAGAAAGTTTCCATTTTAGAAAAGTTTTAATTTCTGGACGTTAATAGCATCCCCTAATTTAATCGTTTCTCTATCCCCAAAAACGTACTATTGAAACCCTATCGTCTAACCAAAACACTTAGCTTGCTAAATTATATATAATGTTGCTATATTTAGAAATGACATTTGGCATAGATCTTTTCATTTTTAGAAAAATTCCGTAACATTCGTTTTGATATTAAGAGGCTCCACGAATATTTTCCAAAAACTCTCGACCACTTAATAAACTTTCAAAAACCAGTTTTAATCGTCCGTTATACCCTCATTTAAAACTCTGCACCAAACCAACTATATTTTTATAAATAACCCAATGGATTGACCATATAATGCCACAATATTTCCAATCCTATCCAAAAATCTTTAGCCAAAACCAATCAACAAAATTCAATTATTTCAAAGCATAACCCTATCGCCATCTTTGTTGCAACTCACAATTTTCACATCCTTTCAACCAGAACAATTTATATATCCGAAATCATCAAAAATCTTTATTAAAATATTTATTCATTTTATTCAAAAAAAAAATCATAGCACAAACATATAGAGTCGTGAATCAAAAGTATAAGAATACACAACAACAATAACTATAACAAACGGTGATGGAATGCGGAGAGTGGGGATATTTCGTGAAACAATATCCCAGAATAAGGGTCAACAAATGGGAGGAGCTCACGGGAAAAGTAATAACTTAAGAATGAGATAAGGTAGTTCAAGTGAGGTCTTAAGATTTTGCTGAGTGGCAAAGAACTGATTCGTGTTTCGATCTCTTTTTAAAGGTTCTGCGGTGATTATCGTGTTCGGTTTCATATCATGGAACTTTCAGTTGATGGTAGACCAGTCTTAGGTAGAATTTTCGCGTAGACGCTAGTTCCCTCGCAGTGATCAAAAAGATTGGGTGGTTTTATACTAGGTAACGGGTAACGGTTAGCTTGTAAAGTTTTGGTAGTCCTTGAACATCCTGAATGATCCATCAAAGGTTTTGTCGATACGAGGATCTCATAATTCACGTGATTCTATCTCACTAAAAGGTAAGTATATCGAAGAAAATCTTCTAGTTCTATTGGTTATAATCCACTTAAAGTGATATGCTCATTACATTCTAGAACCTTTCAATCCGTAATTTCCATGACTACAGGAAGCATGATTTAGTCTCTCGGCTAAGGGTATGGTGTTTCTATATACCAAGGTTGAAGAAAATTTGCTTAGTTATAATGCTTACAAATACAAATACACGTGACCGACACGACTCATGAATACGCACGCAATATATTAATAACATACAAGTGCAATATAATCTCGTTGACAATGTAGAGGATGGAACATAAAGGTAATTTGACAAAATTTTATGGTAACTACTCCCAGCATAGCATGGTCATTTCTGAATTTATACATAGGTGATCAAGTTATGTATAATTTAAGAACTAACGATGAAATGCTCATTTCGTCAAATTAATGTAAAAAAAGAAAATATCTTATACGGTACAAACGATGTAGTTTATAAGGTAGCAAAACAGTTTGTGGTAATGAAAACAAGGTGTTTATATGACGACTAAAAGTATTTTTGTAATGCATAATAGGAATGTTTTATGAGGTGATAACATATTGTTTACAGAGAAGTTACGTGACAGTTTATAAGTAATGGTCACACAAATGGTTTTAGAGTTGACAACATAATTCATAAATGACAGCGAAATAGTTTTATACATGACAACAAGATCAATCTTGCAGGTGGGACACGGAAATAGTTTGTAGATATCAGCACATACATAATTTATAATAGGGTAACAAAAGGGTTTATAATTAACCGTAAAATAGGTTATAAAATGAAAACGAGTTAGTTCATTAGTTGATAGTTAGATAAGTTATGAGGTAATAGTAGGGTAATTATAAAATGTTGACAAAATGGTTCATGGGATGATATCAAAATAGTTTATAAGGTGTTGAAATAAACAAGAAGATATCAGCAAACGGTTTGTAAACTGGTGGAAAAATAGTTCATAACGTGAAAACTAGGTTTATAAGACGACACTAAAATATTTCATAGGGTACCATCCACTTAGTTAATAACAGTAAGACAGTTCACATAGTAATATTGAAATGGGTTGCAAGACGGTAAAGGAGTAGTTTACTTATATTTACTAGAGAATTGAAGTATAACTGACAAAATCATCATGACACAATTGACAAAGGATTAGGAAAATCCACACAATCACGAAATTCACAAGGTAGGTTCTAGTGCAAAAATCTTAGAGATTTCAGTCCGAAGTTACTTAGGTTTCACTAGTATATGAAATAATCTCTCCATTAAAACATCAACGTTATCTTTGACGGTGTTTAGAGCTCCAACGAGTTTTAACCTCCTAAATACGGTTCACACGGTTCAGATTTCTAATTTTCCCTCTATGTTGAATATCGAAACGGGTGTCCTCCCCCACCACCACCCCCCCCCCATATAATTCTACTCAAGGGCACAACACTCTTGTAGTTATTGCACTTCACAGTGCATGGTCCAGTGTGGTGCAACTTTCGTTTGTTATGGAAAGGAAATTTTTGCTACTTATACGTCCTTGAGATTTTGGTTTAGCAGGCAGTTTCACGGGCCTTTTGTTCATTTACTTTGTGCTGTTGTCATTCCTTATTACCTGGTTTCCTAACTTACGACCTAATTTATTTAGTCGCGAGCCTGTGGATTCTTTCCTCATAGACGCCATTAGCTTCAATGCATTAACATTCGTTGGGTTACTAATCAATCTATCCTTGTGGAAATCATTTCCATTGTCTTGTCGTCGGTATTTACTTCAAATCGAATGGGGTAATGGAAATTGAAATAAGTCGAAAAAATGTTAAGTATTAGTTAATTTCTGTAGGCTAATAACGTACTCACAAAATCTTTAAGGTGGTGGATGAAAATACGATGCAGGCACTCTAATGAGTATGGGACGAGTGTTTAAAACTCGTCTTCGGAGACGGGGAGAAACAATCAGGCGAGATCGTCATAGAGTTCAAAATAACTGATGAGTACATGGTTAAAGCAAATAAGATAAAGATCCTTTATGAACGAGTTTACATAGCAATTACCATATTAAACCTCCAGTTACAAGTCCCGCCCATACAAGACTTGTGAAACTTAGATTCATACATAATTCCATGTAAACATAACCGTGTCGGGTTTCGCATAATACGATATTGTATAAGGTTATGAATAATAAGTTCGAGACCATTGCATCGTTCACAATGTCTTAGACAAATTTTTGAGACCATTGTGTCATCCACAATGTCTTAGAAAAGGATTTAGTATTTATATAGACAACTTCCATATAAGTAATTAGAGGAATAAATGTAAGGTGAACGTAAACCGCAGAGAAGAGATAACCGCAAAGAAAAGATAACCTCAGAGAAAAGATAACCGCAGAGAAAAGATAATCGCAGAGAAAAGATAAGCGTAAGCTCATAGCAAAAACACGTATAAGGCACACATAAAAGCACGTAAGGATCACATACTGGTTATAGACCAGACCTAGATATTCTACCTAGATATTCTACCTGGTTCTCTATAACCTTGGCTCTGATACCAATCTGTTACACCCTCAAACGGGGCCTGGACAGAATACGTGTCCGAGGGCGTAGATGTCTCATAATCGAAACACAAGGCATAAGAGAAACGACACTAATGGACGTTTTGAAAATTCATAACTCGATGTGCATTGTTTATAAAATAAAATAAGTTTTTAGATTTAAGAGAAATTAGACTTTTGCGGGAATGCATAAGGAATAATACATAGCGGAAGCATAATTTGGTTTTCAAAGGGACAACGAGTATGATAATTTGGATAAGTCTTGAAAGAGTATCATATTGCCGTTGACCTCAACATAGCACATCAAGAAGTCCAAGCTAAGCCTACTGAGAAAAACATGCTAAAACGGTCAACATAAAGTTGAGTGAATTCATAGATTTAAGTAAAACATTTATGAGGACCAAAAACGTTTAGTGAATACATCTTCACTCAATGTATTATGAAAAACATTTAATAATCATAAACGTTCAATCAAGGTAGTGTGGTCACATGTTTACAGTCACGCCACGTGGACCGTTTTTGGAGATATACACTTCAACTACAACGCACATGCGATATTATACGGAATTCATTATCGACATGCAAAGTGTATTACTGTTGCGCTAAGCTCATGGACACCGAAGCTATATTAAGTCAACAGGGCAGCTTCTTCCTGTTGCATTATTTTCTGCACTAAGCTGGTGTCCCAAAACAAGACCACCCATAGTGTACAATCGACATGACATATATCCTGTTTGTTCACGACGACAGAAAAAAAAGTAAGTGATGCTTACCCGGATAGGTATTAGTCCCAATTGATCTATTTTTTCCACTCGCGTACCTATACCGGTCCTCTGTCGAGAAATTACAGTTCATGATAATGTCGGGCAGTAGTTCCGTGGTTTTGTGTATGAAAAATAGGGCAACACGTAAGTTAGGAGATGGTAACTGAAAACAATTGTGTCCATGAAGAAATAACCATTTATTCATATTCAACTTTAAATAAATTAATTCCTAAGTAGAAAGAGTGTGATACAAATCAAAGTAACAAAGGTTTGTAATAGTGTGTAAACGAGGTTGAAATTCGGTAACAGTAAACAAGTTTGTAATACGAACATGTTTCTCACACCCCAAAAGTAGTAATAGTTTTTGTAAAACAAGTAAAACGTGGGGCTATGAACTCACCAAGTATTGAAAGATAATTGTAATGTAGTATAATATATGAGTTTGTAAAAGAGCATGTATTCCCCTCGCGGGTTTATAAAACATTAAAAAGATTGAAATGCGAGACTATGAACTCACCTTGATGTTGCAGAGCAACTTGACAGAATGAAATTAATAAGACCAGCACAAAGGAGAACGGAACGGCTTGACCAAGAAGTTGCAGCTTAACTTAACGGTTATATCCTATTAGCTTAGGATGATGAATTTGGGTTTACCGATGGATGAGTACATCAACGCGACTAGTTGATAAGGGATTTGGATTTCAAGTTGGATGAGTTGGATGATTTTGGTGGTTGGTTAAATAAATAAATCGAAAAACACACGCAAAATATGTAATATATTTCGTATATATTTAATTTATGAAAAAGAAACTAATTATATAATTTCAATATGGTGAAGTATAAATAAAGACATAACATTCAAAAGGAAAAGTCGTAGTTTATAAGATTTTAAAAGTAATTATTTTATGATATAGTGTTTAAAATATAATGGTAATAATATAATTCGACATGTTTTCGAACGTCACCAATTAAATTAATAAAAAGTTCTTGCGTAAAAGTAGTTATACGTTTTAAAGTTACGAGTTAGATAAATGATGTTTTAAAGGCTTTACAAAAGTTATAGTTGGGAATTATAAAATAATAGTTTATAATTTAGCATTTCGTTACGGATTTTAACTAAACTAGTTATCATGTTTATAAAAGTATAGTTTTCGTTTATTTACCGATTCATTGTAAAATAACACTTTAATAGTCTTAAAAACTATATAACTTTGTCATTTTATCTGGTTTCTAAAATAATATAACTTTAATGAAAATTTTATATAGTATAAAAGATTTTTCAGAATATGTCAGCATGACCTATTAGTGTATACAATGTTTCCTTTGTTTTACAAAACTCAACATTTTCCCACTTTAATCAATCTATATTGCAATATATCCGCGTGTTTCATTATATAACTAACGAAATCAAATAATTAACAAAGTGTAGCAAAACCAAACACACCCCTTATTGGTAAAATCAAACGCACCCTACTTGGCTGTTTTACAGCCAACCAAACGCACCTTAACTGTTGCAAATCCGCAAACCAAACAAACCCTTAAAGTTGTTAAACACTCAACCAAACGCACCCTTTAGGTAGTAAAAACCATGAAACAAAACAACCTTTAAAAATATTACAATAAACTTCTTCAAATATATTAATTTTAACCATCCAAATAGGAAAAAAAGGGAAGAAGAAAAAATTGGTGTACGGCGGCTGAGAGCAGAGGGTAGTGGTGGCAGCGGTGACTGCTTTAAACACCGAAACAACACCACCCCCTTGTGGGTGTTATAATAACAAACACCCCATTGGGGCTGGGTCCCGACCAACATACGCACCCTACGGTGGCAAGCATATTGTGGCTGGTGAACGGTGGTGTGGTTACGAGGTGTAGTGTCAGGAATAAGGTGGACAAGGTGGTGAGATTAGCGGATGGTGGTGTGGATGGTGTTGTGGTGGTTGCGGTGGTGTGACAAGAGTGACGAGGAGGAGATGGTGGTGTGGTAGATGTAGTGGTGACGGGGCGGTGGTTGTTGTGGTAATGGCAGCGGTGGTTGTGCCGCTGCTACAGTTGTGGTAGTGGTGGGGGTGTAGGTGGTGATGTTGGTGGAGATGGCGTGGAGTTTGGCCGGAGTAAGGGGAGGCGCCGAAAAAGGTGGAGGCGCGTGGTATAGTGGATCGGGTAGATCGGGTCATGAGGATAACATTTGGTTTCGGCCGGAACGCTCGCCGGAAAACTTTTCCGGCGGCGGCGGTATGGTGGCCGGCGGCGGCGGCCGGCGGGGAGGTGGCCGAATTTTTGGGGAAGATGGAGGAGGGAGAGAGAGAGAGTTATAAGTGTGGTGTGTGTTTTATTTTTGGATATAAATTAAGTGTAGGTTTATTATAGGTTAGGTTTAATTGAAAAATATTACCACAGGGGCTAAATGTGTACATTGTGAAAACTTTTAGAAAATGATGGTTCGGGGACTCGTTTGAGCGACTTTATCGGGTGATTCAATCACGAAACTTGCGCATTGGTTTTTCAAATAATTTTTCCAACAAAACACGGTATTACTTGGATATTTTTTCATAATTCTTTTTTTTAACACCTTATAAAAATGTTTCGTGATTTATTTACTAACAAGTTTAGTCTGTCCGAAATAAAAATATAAAATAGAATAAATATACATTTCTATCCATATATTAGCGTATCAACCAAACGTTTTCGAATAAAATGATGACTACATTTATTAATATTTTTATTCTATAAAAAAAGTTAATTAAAATATTATTTAATTATTTCTAGTTCTAAAACTTGCAGAGGGCATTTCAGCACACTTCTGACTATTTTCGGGCTCGGTAATACTAAAAAGTTGTACAGGATGTCGTTTTACATCAAATTTGCTTTAGAGTCTGGATCGTGAAACGTAATTTAGCGGGTCATTTTTGAGAATCAATTAGGAAAAAAATCTATATTTTATAGTTTCAGTCAAATAAGTTTGAAAATAATTAACAATGAGAGAGAATAATAATATTATGAGTATTTATAATTTAAATACGTTTCAAAAGATTACGATACGCGGTAATCATTTTTTTGTGACCGTAAGAGGTTAAAAGTCAAAAATCAAATTTGAACTGAAATGTCAAAGGGTAAAATAGTAATTTAAAATATCGAAAATTTGCGAGTTGTGACATCGTTCTAATTATTTCAGCTCAGCGTTAACGGGTCATTAACGTTTTTGTCGTGGTTTCCTGATTCATCTTATCCCAATTAGTTACATGATTAGACAATTGTTCAAACATAGATATTATCATAGAATCTTGTTGTGCAGAAGAGTTAGTATCTTGAACAATCGCATTGACGAGGTGTCATTTTATACACTATTTCGGGGTCATTTAACCCCCTAAATCATGCAAATATGCCCAAATTATGTGCTTAATCGTTTGTTTTTAGATTTTTAGCACTTGGATGGCTTTTGGAGGAAATACACGTGACTTGGGCTCATTTGGAGAAGAAACGGACAAGATTACGGACCTACACCAAATCTCTTAAAGATTTATGCATACAGTGGCTGGAGACGGCGTCGCAGGCATAAAGCGACGCTGTCGTGATCTATATAGTGACGGCGTCAGGAATTTCGCGACGGCGTCAGGACGTGGCCGACTTAAAGAGGATCTAGAATCATCTACGTGGGGACGGTGTCAGGATTACAAAGCGACGATATCTCTATAAATATAAAGTCGTTTTTAGGGTTTTAAGTGTGTAACTTTGGGATAATATTGTATAAACCTAGGGAGATGAACCCTAGTCATTTTAGCAGCTTCATAGGTCATTTTTAGAACCTTAAAACCCTATTGTACTACCTTGAATCCATGTTTTAATCAAGTAAGGTTATTTATCATTAATCATTCAATATGTCTATGTGTTGTTTGATTGATTTATCTTCTTGCTTTTTTTTATAACATGCGAGGCTAAACCCTCTTTTGATATTTATCTTTGATTGCATGAACTTAGTTTTTAGATCCTTTTGATGTTGCTTTTGTTGATGAGTAGTGCGAGTTAGGCTTTAGAAAAACCAATTTTGTCTGGATCGTTTTTGATATGTCTAGGGAAACGCGAGTAGTGTAGAAAGGATACCATCCGTAAACAGTTCTTAATACTAACTTTACCCTAATTATTTGCGTTAGGTCCCTCTTAATATATTTCACACACGCATTTATTATACTCTTTTGGGGCCTTGTAATAGTCTTCTACTACCTTACTTGTGCGTTGCCCTAACAAAATATTAAATAAACGGCAGGTTCGTGTAATCCGTTCATGACCTAGGAAATACTTACACAGATCATCACAAGTGTGACAAAGCAACAGATCTAGGAGAAGCAATCTGAGGAGTAGTGCATGATTAGGTAATTACATTTACTTATCATAAAGTTATCACTAGTAGATTAGATTATAATTAGTTTAGTAATTAGTTAAACAAACCAACCTCTCAAACCATAGATTTAATTGCTTTCTATTAAATATAAAAACAAAAAAAATAGTCTTCTCTCAACCTCTAGAATTATGTTAGACCGTGATCAAGCCTTCCCAACCTATTCCCCTAGAGAACGATAACAAACCCCGAGTCTTGCCTATAATACACTACAACAATTAGGTATACTGCTTTAGGGAGTTGTAAAACTTCTTGTAGAAGTCTCTTAAGACCCTCACATCAAGTTTTTAGCGCCGCTGCATGGGGAATAGTTAGGTTTCAATCATAGTTTAACTTATTTCTACTCGCTTGAATCCTTTCAAGTGAGAATTTTATTCTGTATATTAGCTTTCTCGTAGTCTATCTTTTCTTTGTGTTAATTGTTTCGTAATCCATTCTCGTCAACCTTCATGGGAGACGAGAATCCAATCCGTACTCTTGGAGATTACTCCAAACCTAGCCACGAGGGCAACTAGGAATACCAATTGAGCTCCCGTAGGGAACAATGTGTTACCTCTTTGATCTGACACCATCGGTTGGTGCAACAAAACGGTATGCTCATCTCCACATACTTCGGTTCGGGATTCCAAACCTACACCTCAAGGACTCTTAAAACTCATGGACTCATTGACCTTGCGTGCAAAAGGAATAGAACGCGCCTGCGTTTATTTTTTTTTTTCCTTCGCGATCAGCTATGGATTTGGCTTGAACGTCTTCCAGCAGGATCCATTACCACATGGTAGGATCTTACTACTCGTTTCCTTTCTTAATTCTTTCCATCGAGAAGGACTGCAAAACTCCGCAACGATATCTTGATGTTCCAACAAAATCATGGAGAATCTTTATCTGATGCATGGACTCGTTTTAAGGACTTACTACAAAAAGTCCCTTATCATCGGCCATCGATCTTTGGTTCCAGTCTAATTTTTTGTATGACCCTGTCCATATCCCATCACAAGAAGAACATGACTAATCGACCCCCGGTGTTAAGCTTCGTGACTAAACACGAAGAATCCGTTGGGCAATTTTAGAGGTCCTAGCCTTTATGAAAACAGAATAGTTGGAATGACCCAATGGATTTCTCTAAGCTGGTCAAGGCAATCTGTTTGCCTCAAGATGTCCCAAGTAAATCTGACTACCATCTAATCGAGCTCGAAAATCAAGTCCAACGCTTGATGGAAGCTCATCTTGCTTCGATGCAACCTACTCAAGTGAACAAAGTCACTACCTTATATGAGATCTGCAGTGGTCCCCACGACACTCAGTATTGCCTGGAAGATCCCGAACAAGCCTTTGTTGAATATGCGTCCTCGCGCAAAAACGAAATAAGAAATAGGCAGTTCACTACTAGCCTAGGACAAGAAGTTTGGAGGAAGCCACCAACAATTGAAGGACATAACGTAATTTCAATGGGAACGATCTCAATCCTTCACAAGCCTACAAAAGGATCGTTCTCACATATTACCTCTAGTTACCCTCTATAAGACTCGAAAAGGACAATGAGAGAGTTTGACTCTCATCAAGAGTGAAGATGACACTTCCTCCCCACCGGTGGATTTTTACTAACCTTGGAAGGCCAAACTTCTTATTTCTTCTTTATTTTTTTTTTTTTTTTTCACATTTTTTTTTTTTTTTCTTTTTTTCCCCTCTTTTTTTTTATTCCCCCCCCCCCCCCCCCCCCCCCCCCCCCCCCCCCCCCCCCCCCCCCCCCCCCCCCCCTTTTTTTTTTTTCCCCTTCTTTTCTTCTTTTCTTTTTTTTTTTCTTCTTCTAGTGTTTTTTTTCTATTTTAGGGCAAACAACAAGACGACATGATCATAAAATTAATACTTTATGGAAAGTCTTTTCTTAAAAGCTTGATGACACTTCCACCCGTGATACTGTAGAAAATCTCATGACTTAAATGAATTTCGCGTCCACCAACTGCCCTTTAAAGGAGGAGCTCCGAGGTAAGGGAATCAAAGGCCAATGAAATTTCTCTCCCTAAAAATATCTGTCTCAATCATCCTTAGCTGAGCAAAAGCAAAACCCCCCATCATCTCTAATTCGTGTTATCTTTGTCAATTCAATCATCATTCTAAGCAAAGAAGACGAAGCTAAAGAAGAAGATGGTGAGAAGTCTACTGCAACTGACTACAAGGGTCACAAGACAACGGATGAGATGGAAGATAAAGTTGAAAGCGAGGAGGAAGTTGAGGAAGAGAATGAAGAGAAGCTGAAGAGAAGAGGAGGGAACCGAAACATTTTGAAACTTTCCCATATGAATGAATTAAGTATCATGAATGGCTTTTGAAAAACCTCGGCCCCCATGGGTAGAGCCTAGAGTCAGAATTGAGACGTGAATAATATGAAGTTTTCCTGCATGACTGGTCAATTCAATAAAGAGCAACCCTATTTAGATTTAAAATCACCAGTCAACATAATGTCCAGGCTTTACTATAACTGAATCATGAGTAATAGGCTGGAACCAAGAAGGAAACTTTCAAACCCCAAGAAAAACTGCAATTTCATAGGGAGAGTTAGGGGGTTAAAAGTTTTTGTTGGGAAACTTTACTTAGAATTGTACTTCATGATGCTCGAGGATAAGGACTAGTGTTTTGTTCTTCAACGTGGATCAGTGGTGTTCGGAAAGCCGTTTGTGGAAGCAACCGAGCTAGTTCATAATAAAGAGGAGGGAACGATCGTGTTTGAAAGAGATAAGGAAAGGATCATATTCAAAATGCCTCACAAAATGGACATGTTTAAACACGTAGATTTTACGGATATAGGCACCGATAGCATTCCTCATTTCGTCATAAAGAGTGATGATGATAACTGTGAAAAACCACACTACTCATACAGCTTAGATTTAGGGCCCGAATACAAGTATGATGAGTATTCTGTGCAGAGGCATTCAAAGTTTGAATTGCCGCAAAATCCAGAAGGGAAGAAAAAAGGGAGAAGTACGTAAGAACGTGTGACTACAAGTCTAGCTACAAGACTTGTAATTAAAGAAAAAAACATTTTTAGGAGGCAACCTAATATTTACTTTTCCCGCATATTAGGAGTGTCTTGTGTTTTAACTCTTTATTGTTTGTGTTATTATGTTTGAATGAATTTTGTAATTATTGTTTGTTTGTTTGTAGCTTCGTCTAATTTGCAATCAAAGGTATTTTGCAACAAAATAAGTGTAAGGGAAATATCCTGTTTTTAGAAACCAAATTCAAATATTTAAATAAATTATTTAGATTAATTCACGTCAGTTTCGAGTCATATGATTGTAACGATTAATTCCAGGTTTTTATGCAGTGCTTTCTTCAGATTTAACTAATAAAATTGCGTGCAGGAAATTTCTCATTAAAAATGAAGAAATTTTTACAGACCCTGAAGACGGCGTCGGGATTAACACCCGGACCGGCGTCTTCAGGGTCTGTTAAAAAATTTCTTCATTTTTAATCGAGAAATATCCTGCACGCATTTTTTATTAGTTAACCCTGAATGAAAGCACTGAATAGAAAAACCTGGAATTAATCGTTACAATCATATGACTCGAAACTGATGTGAAATTAATATAAAATAATTATTTGAAATATTTGGGATTTGGTTCTAAAAACCGGATATTTCACTACACTTATTTTGTTCAAAAATACTTTGATTTGCCAAATAAGGGAACGAAGCTAACAAACCAAAACAAACATTTATTAACAAAATTCATTCAAACATAATAACACAAACAATAAAGAGTTAAAACACAAGACACTCCTAATATGCGGGAAAAGTAAATATTGGGTTGCCTCCCAAAAAATGCTTTTCTTTATTTACAAGTCTTGTAGCTAGACTTGAAGTCACACGTTCTTACGTGACTTCTCCTTTTTTCTTCCTTCTGGATTTTGCGGCCATCAAACTTTGAATGCCTCTGCACAGATACTCGTCATACTTGTATTCGGGCCCTAAATCTAAGCTGTATGAGTAGTGGGTTTTTTCACAGTTATCATCATCACTCTCTATGACGAAAGGAGGAATGTTATCGGTGCCTCTATCCGCAAAATCTATGTGTTTGAACATGTCCATTTTGTGGGACATTTTGAATATGATCCTTTCCTTATCTCTTTCAAACGCAACCGTTCCCTCCTCTTTATTATAAACTACCCCGGTTGCTTCCATAAACGGCTTTCCGAACACCACTGATCCACGGTAATGATCTATAACACTAGTCTTATCCTCGAGCACCATGAAGTCACATTCGTAAGTAAAGTTCCCAACGAAAACTTTTAACCCCCTAACTCTCCCTATGAAATTGCAGTTTTTCTTGGGGTTTGAAAGTTTCCTTCTTGGTTCCAGCCTATTACTCATGATTCAGTTATAGTAAAGCCTAGACATTATGTTGACTGGTGATTTTAAATCTAAATAGGCTTGCTCTTTATTGAATTGACCAGTCATGCAGGAAAACTTCATATTATTCACGTCTCTAGTTCTGATCTTGGCTTTTACCCATGGGGGCCGAGGGTTTTTCAAAAGCCATTCATGATACCTTAATTCATTCATAGTGGGAAAGTGTCAAAATGTTTCGGGTTCCCTTCCTCTTCTTCTTCAGCTTCTTCTTCAGTCTCTTCCTCAACTTCCTCCTCGCTTTCAACTTTATCTTCCATCTCATCCGTTGTCTCGTGACCCTTGCAGTCAGTTGCAGTAGACTTCTCACCATCTTCTTCTTTAGCTTCGTCTTCTTTGCTTAGAATGATGATTGAATTGACAAAGTGAACACGTATTAGAGATGATGGGGTTTTGCTTTGCTCAGCTAAGGATGATTGAGACAGATATTTTAGGGAGAGTAATTTCAATGGGCTTTTGATTCACTTACCTCGGAGCTCCTCCTTTAAAGGGCAGTTGGTGGACGCGAAATTCATTTAAGTCATGAGATTTTCTACAGTATCACGGGTGGAAGTGTCATCAAGCTTTTAAGAAAAGACTTTCCATAAAGTATTAATTTTATGATCATGTCGTCTTGTTGTTGCCCGAGTTGGGCTCCAAGGTTAGTATCACGGGTGGAAGTGTCATCTTCTCTCTTGATGAGAGTCAAACTCTCTCAGTGTCCTTTCGAGTCTTATAGAGTAACTAGAGGAATATGTGGAGAACGATCCTTTTTGTAGGCTTGTGAAGGATTGAGTTCGTTCCCAGTTGAAATTCGGTTTGTCCTTCCAAGTGTTGGTGGCTTCCTCAAAACTTCTTGGTCCTAGGCTAGTAGTGAACTGCCTATTTCTTATTTCGTTGTTGCGCGAGGACGCATATTCAACAAAGGCTTGTTCGGGATCTTCCAGGCAATACTGAGTGTCGTAGGGACCACTGTGAATCTCACATAGGTAGTGACCTTTGTTTCACTTGAGTAGGTTGCATCGAAGCAAGATGAGATTCCATCAAGCATTGAACTTGATTTTCGAGCACGATTAGATGGTAGTCAGATTTTACTCAGGACATCTTGAGGAAAACAGATTGCCTTGACCAGCTCTATGAGAAATCCATTGGGTCATTGCACAATTTCGTTGTCATAGATGGCGAGGTCCTCTATAATGCCCATGATTCCTTCGGTAGATTTTGTCACGTAAGCTTAACACCGGTCGATTGGTCAATGGTTCGTCTTGTGATTGGGATTGACATGGTCATAAAAGATTTAGACTTGGAGCCAAAGATCGATGCCATGATGAGGGACTTTTTGGAGTAAGTCCTTGAAACGAGTCCATGCTTCTGATAGAGATTCTCCATGATGTATTATGGAAACATCAAGATACCTGTTGCGGAGTTTTGCAATCCTTCCCGTTGGAAATAAATTGAGAAAGGAACGAGAGTAGTAGATCCACCCATGTGGTGATGGTTCTTGCTGGAAAGAACGTCATGCAATTCTTAGCTTATCTGCGAAAGGAAAAATTAAAATAAACGCAGGCGCTTTCTTTTCCCTTTTTGCACCGTCAAGGTCAAGTGAGTCCATGAGTTTTAAGAAGTCCTTGAGGTGTTGGTTTGGATCCTCGAACCGAAGTATGTGGAATGAGCATCCGTTTTGCACCAACCGGATGGTGTCAGATCAAAGAGGTACCACATTGTTCCCTACGGGGAGCTCAATGGTATTCCTGTAGCCCTCGTGGCTAGGTTTGGAGTAATCTCCAAGAGTACGGATTGGATTCTCGTCTCCCATGAAGGTTGACGAGAATGGATTACGAAACAATTAACACAAAGAAAAGATAGACTACGAGAAAGCTAATATACAGAATAAAATTCTCACTTGAAAGGATTCAAGCGAGTAGATTAAGTTAACTATGATTGAAACCTAACTTTCCATGCATAGCGTGCGATAAAAATCTTGATGTGAGGGACTCTTAAGAGACTTTACAAGAAGTTTTACAACTCCCTAATGCAGTATACCTAATGTTGTAGTGTATTATTAGGCAAGACTCGGGGTTTTGTTATCGTTCTCTAGGAGAATAGTTGGGTAGGCTTGATCCCGGTCTAATATTCTAGAGGTAAGAGGTTAACTATTTTTTTGTTTTTTTATTTAATAGAAAGCATTAAATCTATGGTTTGTGAGGTTGGTTTGTTTAACTAATTATAAATAATTATAATCTAATCTATAGTGGATTATCTTATGATAAGTTAAAATGTTAATTACATAATCATTGCAAATACTCCTCTGATTGCTTCTCATAGGATCTGTTGCTTTGTCACACTTGTGATGATCTGTGTAAGTATTTCCTAGGTCTATGAAACGGATTACACAAACCTGGCGTTTATTTACATATTCTGTTAAGGCAATGACCTAAGTAAGTTAGTATGATGACTGTTACAGGCCCATAAGAGTATATTAAATGCATGTGAAATATTTAAGAGGGGACTCAACCATATATGGGAAGGTAGTATGACGTCTGTTAATGATGGTATATTTCTAAACTACTAGCGTTTTTCCCTAGACTTATCAAAACGATACAGAAAAAGTTGGTATTTTAATGCCTAACGCGCAACAATTCTTCACAACAAGATAGCAACTCAAAAGATCTTAAAACCCCTTTTAATGGGGCAAATAGTTTTTTTTCAAATTGCAATATAGATAAATACAAAGGAGGGTTTTTGCCTACATGTTTATAAAAAAAGCAAGAAGATAAATCACATCAAACAACCATAGACATATTGATATGATTAATGATAGATAAATTACTTGATTTAAACAACGATTCAAGGTATTATAATATGGTTTTGAGGCCCTAAAAAAAGAACATATGAAGCTGCTAAAATGACTAGGGTTCGTATCACTTAGGTTTATTCATTATTATCCAATAGTTACACATTATAAACCATTAAAAACGGATTTATATTTATAGAGTTGTTCGACGCGAAGTCGATGCCTTATGTTATCTGAAGCCGTCGCAACGGTAGTGATTCATAGATCCTCTTTAAGTCGGTCACGTCCTAACGCCGTCGCCAAATTCTTGACGCCGTCACTAGATAGATCACGACGACGTCGCTTTATGCCTGCGACGCCGTCTCCAGCCACTGTATGCATAAATCTTTAAGATATTTGGTGTAGGTCCGTAATCTTGTCCGTTTTTTCTCCAAAATGAGCCAAAGTCACGTGTATTTCCTCCAAATGACATCCAAGTGCTAAAAACCTAAAACAAACGATTAAGCCATTAATTTTGATTATTTGCATGATTTTGGAGTTAAATGACCCCGGAATAATGTATGTAAAAGGACACCTCTCATATACGTTTGTTACAAGATATAACTCTTCTTTGCACAAACAAGATTCTATGATAATATCTATGTTTGAAATTTATAAAATAAGTCATGTAAATACTCATTTTTATCAGAAAAATTATTTGAAAAACAATGGCGCACGTTTCGCATTTTATTTCCTCCGTTAAGTACCTCAAACGAGTCCCGAATCAATAATTAACAAAAGTTACACGTTAGGTCCCTGTGAAATATTTACAAAGTTAACCCCCATCTATTAACACCTATTCAAAAATTTTAACACTTTTATTATATATATAATTTATATCTTTCTTCTCATTTCTATAAAACTAAACACACACACCCCCCACCCACCCATCACCCACCCACCCTCTACTCCTCTCATCACCCCCACACACCTCCCACCTACCCAATCTGACGCTTATTTTATTATTAAATTTACGGCCCGCCGCTCCCCTAACTCCGGGCAGATGGGGATTACGGCACCACCCCCCGGACCACCCACCGTCGCACACTCCATTCAGCCCTACTCTCATCTTCCTCACTCAAACCTTTATCACCGTTTTTTTGTTGACCGCCTTTACGTTGATAACCCTCCTCGTCGCCATCATCTTCACCACGAACACCACCATCAACGCCACCACCTCCATAGCACCCTCACCACTACCTCGTCACCGACAAGGGTGCGTTTGGGTTCCTCAGCCACCAAGAGGCTGCGTTTGGTTGTGTGTATAACAACTTTAAGGGTGCGTTTGGTTAGTTGTAAAACTGCACCGCGAAGGGTGCGTTTTGTTTCGGGTTTTAGCACCAAAAGGTGTGGTGGGATTCTTGGTTATAGGGTGCGTTTGGTGTTTCGAAACAGCAACAAGGGTTACGTTTGGTTTTCTTATTTAAGGGTGCGTTTGGCTGGGTAACACAGCCACAAGGCTGTGTTTGTTATGTGGTTTAACCACAGCATGTGCTACTTGGTCCTCCATTCATCTCTTTCCCCCACACTTTTTGGGTTTTTACCCTCTTGTTTTTTGTTTTTTTGTGTGGCCAATCCACACCCCACCCCCTACTTATTTTGGTTTGTTTTTTGCCTTTTGGGTGTTGGTTTTTATTTTTTTTTTTTGTTTATATTTGTTTTACCTTGTGTGCGTTTTTTTTTTCTTTGTTTTTTTTCTTTTTATTTTTGTTTTTTGTTGTTTTTAAGCACCAAGTGTGCGTTTGGTTTTGTTAAAAACAGCCAAGTAGGGTTTTGCGTTGGGTAATTAATAAAAAGGGTGCGTTTGGTGCGCTGTTTAGATCCGCCACACCATAATAAGGGGTGCGTTTGTGGACAGCAAAGCAATAAGCACAAATAAGGGGTGTGTTTGGGTTTTTTTTTTGCTATTTTTTTTTTGTAATTATTTGATTTCGTTATTATAGTTACTATAATGAAACACGTGGCTAATACATCAACCTAAATTGCAACATAGTTTCTTGATATAAAGTGGGTTTTTAAAAACATTGAGTTTTATAAATTGGAAATCGTTATACAAACGGCATATAGTCATGCCGAAATTCCTAAAATCTTTTTAACTTAGTAAATTTTCATTAAGCGTTATACTATTTTAGGAATAGAAACCCGATTTTTTTATGATTATAATATATAAAATAACAAAGTTTATATATGTTTTTAAGATTATTTAAAGTGTTATTTTACAATTTAATCGGTAAGTAAAATAAACGAAAACTTTACTTTTAGAAACAAGATAACTTGTTTAGTTAAAACGCGGTAACGAAATACTAAATTTATAAAATATGATTTATAATTCCCACCCATACTTAAACTTTTGTTAAAGTCTTTTAAAACATCATTGATCTAACTCGTAATCTTTTTATAAAAGTTGTATTTATTGTTTCGCAATATACTTTTTTTTAATTTAATTGGTGACTTTTGGAAAACGATGTGCGTTTTAATATTGTTTCTTTTGTTTTTACCTAGTGTTCTGGGTGTGTGTTGTCGGGGCGGGTGGTTGGGTGTTGTTTGGTTTGTTGGGGTTTTGGTGTTTTCGTTTATTAAAGTATTATATTACTCTATCGGGTTGTTGCCCCCCCTTTTTTCCTTTTTTTTGATAATGTTTTGTTCCTTTATTTTTTTATACTTTCACCATATATTTAACATATTAATTATGAATTATATTAATTTTGTTCATTTTTTTTTCATAATGTAATATATATACGAATATATTACATACTTTGCAGTTTTCTTAAGTGTTTTTCGATTTATTTATTTAATCAATACCAACAAACTCATCCAACTCGAAATCCAAAAAACCTTTATCAATGTGTCGCGGGAGTTTTGTGGACGTACTCATCCATCAGAAAAGGAAAAGAAAATTAACCCAAAAATTCATAACCCAAGCTAGGGTGATTTTTATTTAGATTTGATTATAAATATTTAGCTGGTTTTTGTTTGGTTTGGTTGTTTGATTGGTTTGTTTTTGTTTTGGTTTTTGTTTTTGTGGGTGGTTAAGTTAAGCTACTACTTCTTGGTCGAGCCCATTTATATTCAGTTTTCTCCGTTTGTTTGCTGTGTGCTTATTATGTTGCATTTCTGCTAGTTGCTCTGTGCAACATCAAGCGTTGAGTTCATAAGCCCCACGTTTTACTGTTTTATTTTTACTTATTTCTTTGTGGGCCGAGAGACAGAGAACATGATTCTGTTTACAAATTGATTACTTCACGGAATTTCAAACTCGTTTATACGTTGATTACAAATTTCGTTACATGATTGATAACAAACTCGTTTGTACTTTAGATATAAGTACTTTAGCTTTTACAAAAAACGTTGGTCTGTTTTTACTGGAACAGTACTTGCGTGAGATATCCTGTTTACGTGTTTGCCAAGTTTCACCCAGCCGTTTTAGGAACACATATCCTATGCCACCCCTCTTACTCATGAAACCGTCAAATCTCCCTTGACTGGCACGCACAGGCTCGACCCGCACGACGCCCCCGCGCACGTAACGGATCTCTTGTCCGCACGTCGTTCTCTACAATAGATCATATTGGGACTAATGCTATCTACTCCCAGGCCCCCCCCCCGTGCCTCCCCTCCCTCCATCAATTATCTGTACAGTACGACAACCCCCCCCCCCCCCCCTAACCCCCTCAAGTAGCGCTACTCTACACCACGGCGCGTTGACACGATATCAAAAGGGATATTCTATAACATGTTCGCTAATCCTTAAGAAGGTTGGTCTTGCGCGCATGCCATAAATCGGGGACGCTTGTCTTTCCAACCTAGCTATGCTTAATGCTATTCAATATTAACGCGAATCGCAGCATGCGCCCCCGGGTGTCTTGAGCTTCCACCCTAGCGCAAACGTAAATACCTCTTTCTATGTGAAGTGTATTTGTTAATCTACTGTCGACTTCCCATCCCGTGCGCTTTGTCCTGCCCGCCTCCCCCTGTTCGTCCACGTGAAGTTCCTCTCCTCTCCAATTCCCTACTATACATGCGCCTCACGCTGGCCCACGTCCACCGCGTGTCCTGCGGCGATCCACTCTGTGCCGCCGGTCCACACTACATTGATCCTTTTGAAGTTTATGGGACCTTTTAAATGTTTTTTCGTTTACCTTTCCGCACTTTCGACGTGATCAGTGCCCCTATTCACCTCAACCATCGTTGTTCTGGCTCCTAACTGATTTTATCGTTTTACTTAAACTATGTATTCCCTCAACTTTATGTTTGAGCCGTTTTTTTTAGCCTCTGTTTTTCCCTCAGGTTGCTCTAGCTTTGCGACTTCTTGATGTGCTTATGTGGAGGTCCTAACGTGCAATATGATACTCTTTCAGATTTATCACAAATTCCTCATACTCGCTTGTCCACTTCTTAGACTACCAAATTATGCTTCGCCCTACCATTTCCTTCTTATGCTCTCCCCGACAAACTCGGTTCTTAATTTCTTTTAATCATGCAAAAACTTATTTATTATAAACAATCGCAACGCAACCTCCATACCCACCCACCCCTCCCCCCACCCCCCCCCACTCCCCCCCCCCCCCCCCAACCCCCCAGGTTTGTTACGTTTATGATTTTCAAAACGTCCATTTAGTGGTCGTTCTCTTTGTGACTTGTGGTTCGGGATTCGATGACGTCACGACGTATTCCGTCCAGGCCCCCGTCTGGGGGTGTGACAGATTGGTATCAGAGCCAAGGTTATAGAGAACCAGGTAGAATATCTAGGTAGATATCTAGGTCTGGACTATAACCAGTATGTGATCCTTACGTGCTTTCATGTGTGCCTTATACGTGCTTTTGCTATGGCGTATATGTGAGTATCATCTTGCTTTGAGCATGCTATGTTATGGGTTTATCTCTGCCCTGCGTTTATCATTCCTTGAGTTTATGTTGCTTGCGGTTATTGTTGCCCTTGAGCTCTATTTTGCTATGAGCTTACGCTTGTCTTACGCTTATCTTTTCTCTGCGGTTATCTTTTCTCTGAGGTTATCTTTTCTTTGCGGTTATCTCTTCTCCGCGGTTTACGTTCGCCTTACGTTTATTCCTCTATTTACTTATATAGAAGTTGTCTATATAAATATTAAACCTTTCTAAGACATTGTGGATGACACAATGGTCTCTAAAATTTGTCTAAGACATTGTGAGCGATGCAATGGTCTCGAACTTATTATTCATAACCTTATACAATATCGTATTACGCGAAACCCGACACGGTTATGTTTACATGGAATTATGTATGAATCTAAGTTTCACAAGTCTTGTATGGGCGGGACTTGTAACTGGAGGTTTAATATGGTAATTGCTATGTAAACTCGTTCATGAAAGATCTTAATCTTATTTACTTTAACCGTATACTCATCAGCTATTTTGAACTCTATGTCGATCTTCCCTAATTGTTTCTCCCCGTCTCCGAAGACGAGTTTTAAACACTCGTCCCATACTCATTAGAGTGCCTGCATCGTATTTTCATCCACCACCTTGAAGATTTTGTGAGTACGCGTATTGCCTCAGAAATTAGTCTATACTTAACCATTTATTCGACTTATTTCATTTCCTTTACCCCATTCGATTTTGAAGTAAATACCGACGACAAGACAAGGAATGAGTTCCACGAGGATCGAGTGTATTGTAACCCAACGAATTGCTAATGCTATCGAAGCTAATACTGTTTATGAGGAAAGAATCCACATGGCTCGCGACTAAATAAATTAGGTCGTATGTTAGGAAACCAAGGTAGTAAGGAATGTCAACACCAAAATTAATGACAAAAGGCCGTGAGAGCTTATATTGCTAAACCAAATTTCAAGGACGCATAAGTAGCAAAAAAAAAATAATAATAATAAAAATTTCCTTCCACAACAAACGAAAGTTGCACCACACTGGACCATGCACTGTGAAGTGCAATAACTACAAGAGTGTTGGCCATGTGAGTAGGAATTATAGGACACCCGTTTCGATATTCAACTTAGAGGGAAAATTAGAAATCTGAACCGTGTGAACCGTATTTAGGAGGTTAAAACTCGTTGGAGCTCTAACACCGTCAAAGGTAACGTTGATGTTTAAGGAAAGATTTTTCCCTATTTAGTGAAACCAAAGTAGACTCAGGCTGTAATCTCTAAGAGTGTTGCACTAGTACTTACCTGTGAATTTCGTGTATTGTGTGGATTTCCCTAAATCCTTTGTTCAAATTATGTCATGATGATTTTGTCAGTACACTTCAAATCTCTAGTAAATATATGTAAGCTACTCCTTGAGTCTGTTACCGTCTTGCAACCCATTTCAATATTACTATGTAAACTGTCTTACTATTATTAACTAAGTGGATGGTATCCTATGAACTATTTTAGTGTCGTCTTATAAACCTAGTTGTCGCGTTATGAACTATTTTACCACCAGTTTACAAACCGTTTGCTGATAGCTTCTTGTTTATTTCAACACCTTATAAACTATTTTGATATCATTCCATGAACCGTTTTGTCAACATTTTATAATTATCTTACTATTACCTCATAACTTATTTGAGTATAAATTAATGAACCAACTCGTTTTCATTTTATAACCTAATTTACGGTTAATTATAAACCCTTTTGCTACCCTATTATAAATTATTTTGCAGTTATCTTACAAACTATTTCGGTGTCACCTCATGAATTATTTCGTTGTCATTTATAAACTATTTAGCTGTCAAATTATGAAGTATGTCTTCAACATCTTATGAACTACTTCGTGTCTCTTATAAACCATTACGTTGCCACCATATAAATTATTGGGTTGCACTCGTAAACCATTTGTTACCATTACATTATAAACCGTCACGTAACTTTCTTGTAAACTATTTTTGTTATCGCCTCATAAAACATTTCCCGTTATCTTACAAAATATCTTGCGTCGTTATATAAACAACCCTGTTTTCATTACCACAAACTATTTTGCTACCTCATAAACTATATCGTTTATACCGTATAAGATTTTTTTATAACATTAGTTTGACGAAAAGAGCATTTTATCGTTAGTTCCTAAATTATGCATAGCCTGATCACCTATGGATAATTCAGGAAGGACCATGCTATGCTGGGAGTAGTCATAAAAAAAAATTGTCAAAATTACCATTATGTTCCATCTCTATATATAGATATTTTTTTTCTTCCTTCCTCCCCCTACATTGTCAACGAGATTATATTGTACTTGTGTTTTATTAATTTTTGCGTGCGTATTCATGAGTCGTGTCGGTCACGTGTATTTGTATTCGTAAGCATCATAACTAAGCAGATTTTCTTCAACCTTGGTATATAGAAACACCATACCCTTAGCCGAGAGACTAAATCATGCTTCCTGTAGTCATGGAAATTACGGATTGAAAGGTTCTAGAATGTAATGAGCATATCACTCTAAGTGGATTATAACCAATAGAACTAGAAGATTTTCTTCAATATACTTACCTTTTAGTGAGATAGAATCACGTGAATTATGAGATCCTCGTATCGACAAAACCTCTGATGGATCCTTCAGGATGTACACCGACAAGCCGAGAATTTAACAAGCTAACCGTTACCCGTTTTCTAGTATAGACGATCTTTTCGATCAACTGCGAGGATGTAGCGTCTACGCGAAAATCGACCTAAGGACTAGCTACCATCAACTGAAAGTTCATGAGAAGAACAACTCGACACACGACCTATAGATTTGGGAACACTACCGATATGACATAAGTATGAACTCGAAACTGATAATCACCAAAATCCTTTAAAAAGATCCGATATGCGATCGTGTCTTACCATTCAACAGAACTTTAAGACCTCGCTTGAACTACCTTATCTCATTCTTAAAATTTTTACTCTTGCCGTTACAAAACCTTGCGATCACGAACTGTTTGTGGAGTTAATCGACTTGTGCGCTTTTGAGCTAATGGATTTGATTTATCCTCGAACTAACGACTGAGTGCGATATATCATCACGTATCACTTGAGTTCCCCCGCGAGCTCCTCCTAATTGTTGACCTTTATTCTGGGATATTGTTTCACGAAATATCCCCACTCTCCGCATTCCGTCACCTTTTGTTATAGTTATTGTCGCCGTGTATTCTTATACTTTTGATTCACGACTCCATATGTTTGTGCTATGATTTCTGTTAAATGAATAAAATGAATAAATATTTTAATAAAGATTTTTAATGGTTTCGGATATATAAATTGTTCTTGTTGAGAGGATGTGAGATTTGTGAGTTGCAACAAAGATGGCGATGAGGTTAGGCTTGAATTATAATTTTGGTTGATTAGTTTTGGCGTAAAAGAGTTTTGGATAGTTTGGAAAATATGGCAGTATTATGGTCAAGTTTATGGTCAAGTCCATGGGTGATTTATAAAAATATAGTTGTTGGTCCGAGTTTTAAATGAGGGTAAGCGGACGATTAAAAATGTTTCGAAAGGTTTATTAAGTGTCGAAAGTCTTTGAAAATATTCATAGAGCTTCTTAATATTAAAACGAAGGTTTAGGAATTTTCAAAAAAAAAAAAGGGATAAGTCGTTGCCGTTGGTCATTTCTAAATATAGCAAGTTTTTATGTAAATATATATATTTTGCAAGCTAAGAATTTTGGTTAGACGCTGGGGTTTCAATAGTTCGTTTTTGAAATGTGGAAACGATTAGATTAGGAAATGCTATTAACGTCTCGAAACTAAAAACTTTTCTAAAATGGAAACTCTCTATAAATAGTAACTTTTTGTAAGAACGTCGTAACATCTTCATAAACCTGATGAGTTCGTAAAAACACATTTTGTTGACTAAACTAAAGCACAAACATATATGGTTGTCCATTTCGTTATTGAACGTTGTGCGCAACGTTCCGTTATTATTATTATTTCTCGTTCCACGACGCATCTATATTAAGTCGCGATTAGAAGCCGTTCGGTTATACTTTATTCTCCTCCTTTGTTTAAGGTGAGTTGAGTCAC
>BQNB010029898.1:2831-55359 GCA_026074375.1 Tanacetum coccineum
GACAGAGAATGTCAGAAAAGTGTGTACCTTGTAGTGTGTCAGAGGACTCCTATTTATAGGGAAGCCCAATACTAGGGTTTTCTAGTATTTCACTTATAGTTGTAGTGGCCAGAGTGGGATCCCTGTCGGGCAAGGATCCACGATAATCGTGACTGCGGACGCAGATTCCCTTCCGTGGGTGGTATGCGGAAGCGGCCCAAACCGATCCGCGTCCGTCTTGCTATGTCCGGGCCGTGCCAGTGCGATCATGGGCTTGGTCTTGGCCTGCTTATTTGTTTAGTTAGGGCCGGAGCCCATTGTAATAATACGACCCAAGCCCAGAAGCCTGATATGACTATTATACATAATCACTAGTATTATGTCCGTTGATAAAAAAGGCTGTCCAAGAATTCCGCAAGCAAAAGAAAATATCTGGATCTCACTATACTTGTCTCTTCCATCATTTGTATCTAAGAAATTATTTACCTTAATAATATATACTTGAACAAACTGTGTTTTTATGTTTCTACTATCCAATTTTAACGGTAGTGTTAATTTAGTGTAATATGATTAGAGAACCCCGTTTAATAAATTACGGTACTTTCACGGTTTAAGAAAAACAAAGTTATTACTAATTTGATTTTCTTACTTTTTGTCGAATGACAATTTTACTTTCAACTAAATAATTACCGCTTTTATAAATGTTTGTAATAACAACTTCAAATAAAAGTAATATAGTAATCTCGATCCTGTCTATTTTTAATAGTGAATAACTAATTTGAAACAACTCGAAATGGAAATGTGAACAATAATATTAGGACTAAAAAAGTAATTATTAGCCATGTTAATAGTTAATATACTTAATACCATGACATTTACTTATTTTGTTCACAACTTTGAGTTATGATCAAATAACATTTGAGATGCATTTACAAAAAATAAATGCATTTATCTCTAATTTCTTCTTCCCTCAGCTTAATTAGAAAATGCCCTTCTTATTTTATGTACTGTAATAGAATTCTTTCTCACAACTTTTGGCAAATCAATAGTCACATCTGTTGAAAAGAAATATGATTTATAAGACAAAAGTTTGATGTATAGAAGACGCACAATAATTGAAATAATAAGACAAATATTTTGTTTTCATATGAGTATCGTCCAAATTCAATCTGTTTCTCACTTTCTCCTTATGAGTCAGACGCATTCGTCAAGATTCCTCTTATTTATGTGGTTGGTGAAATGAGATCTCCACCGCAATCTTACTTTTGCATTATCTTCTAACCTACAAGTAACACGCATTTACATCAAGCTAAATCTGTACAAATGAAGAGATAAACAAAACAATGGATACGGAGATCTCGACTTGCGGCTATAACAATAAAGTCCAGTGAAACACAAAATAGCTTTAAAAAAAAGTCTACTGAAACTACGTGGTCTAAATTTAGTTGTGTTATTGGCAGATTCACTCGTACACTTAGTTCCTAAGCTTTGATATGAACGAAAAGAAAAGAAGAGATAAAAATGGGCAGGAAAAAATATGAGAAAAAGATTTATTACTACTGAATTAGAGAGAAAAGAAAAAAGAATAAGAAAATAAATGATGATTTTACAACTATGCTTTAGGTTATAGATATGTTTTAGGGAAAATCACAAAAATACTCAATTTTTCAACCCCATTTCATAAATTACCCCATTTTTTTTTTCAAAATGCCAAAACACCCATAAAAATCGCAAATTTTGACATTTTTGCGAAATTGAGAAAAAAATCAAAAATTTTCGATTTGTTTAGAAGATATCGCACACATTATATTTCTAAAAAAATCAAAAATTTGCTATATTTTGTCGAAATATCGCAAATTATAGATAATTTTAAAAAATATAGCAAATTTTAAATAAAAATATCGCAAATTTTAGATATTTTTATCTAAAATTTGCTATATTTTTTGGAAATATCGCAAATTTTAGATATTTCTGAAAAATATCGCAAATTTTAGATCTTTTTATCTAAAATTTGCGATATTTCCAAAAAATATAGCACATTTTAGATATTTTTATGAAATATCGCAAACTTGTGGATAAAACTTGCGAGATTTTCTGTTTTTTGCGAGATTTTCTTGCAGATTTTTGATAAAGCGTGTTATATTATTATTTCTTGCTTAATTCTGTGTTTTTCACTAAAAACTCAAATTTTTTCACAAAAACCTCAAATTTGCCATGGAATCCGTTAAAGAAACCGTCAAAATACGTGTGTGTAAAGGAGGTGCATGGGAAAGAGTAGATGATGCGTTGGAGTATATGCCTTTAAATTGTGTAAAACGTACACTAATTTTACCATTGTTGTCACTATATTCATGTTTACTAGAAGTGATATCCGAGAGGCTAGAAATCGATGCTAATAGTGATTTTATGGTAACTTATAATTCGGATAATGATATTGTAGAGGTATGTGATGATTTAGAAGTCAATGAATTTATGGAATTTATTGTTAAAAGTAGTAGAATTGTTACGTTGTGTATTGTTGAGTCTACTGTAAATAGTAGGCAATCATCAAATTCGGGAAGCAATCAACAAAATAGTTTTATTCATGCTACCCCGTCTGTAAATGTATATCAAACCGAATATCATGCCACACAAATTCGCCAAACACAAATTCTTGTATTTCCTGGTAGTGGTGGTTTTTATCAAAATCTTCCTAGTTATCAACAAATGCATGGATTTTCTGAAAATCCTATGTATGTGCCTGTATTTCCTGGGTATCCTATGCATGATCCTCAAAGTGATTCAGCTAATCGTAAATTAAACATGTTGTTGGTTCACCAAAAAATAAAAAGCCTAACAAAAGGGATTTGCTAGATGATGAAAAATTACGGCCTTTCGGAGAAAAGATAACGGGTAGTGTTTTTAGGAAAGTAAAAAGATTATCTGGCGAGGATGAGGGTAGTGAATCTGATGAGGATGCGGAAACAACACCCGTTGCGAAAAAGATTTTTAAGGAGGATAAATTTTGGAATATGCCTCCCTTACTCAAAACGTCAGTCCTAGATATCAAGAAAAAAGGTATATGTTATGGAACATCTAGTCTTGTTCATTTACATGATACTTTTGATAGTAAAGAACAAATAAAAATTGTTTTGGGTAGAAAAGCTCTTGAAGAGGGATTTCAAATTAGATACCCAAGATCGGACCCTCACAGGGTATATGCAAAATGTGTTGTTGACACATGTGGGTGGTTATTTCGAGCATATATACCGAAAGACTATAAAAAGTTTTATGTAACAGCTTTTGTCGACCATCATACCTGCACTAAAACTCAAATTCACCCACATCATCGTAATGCTTCCCCAAAAGTACTTGGTCATATATTAAAAGAGGTAATGTCTGAGAGTAGCAGGATATATAGGGGGAAAGAGATTATGACAGATATGAATGCTAGGTTCAAAATTGATATTTCATATTCTCAAGCTTGGCGAGCTAAATGTTATGCTTTGCAATTGTTGAGAGGGACTCCTCAGGAGTCGTTTTCCGAACTCCCTTTGTATTGCCACAATTTGAAACTAAAAAACCAAGGGACTATTACACATATAGAAACTGACGATGAAGACAGATTTGAGATTTTTTTTCTTGCCATCGGTGCTGTGGTAAGTACTATTTCTTACGAAAAAATAAATTTATTATTCATGCTATCTATATATTATTCTAATTATTGAAAGATTTTTTATGTAGATACGTACATTTGTGTTACACATGCGACCCTTAATTATAATAGATGGTGCACATCTTAAAGGTGAATTTTTGGGTACAATGTATCTAGCGGTTGCAATGGATGGTAATAATCAGATTCTACCACTTGCATACGGAGTGGGAAAGTCTGAGACATTTAGATCTTGGGATTGGTTTTTGACGAAACTTAAGGAATGTATAATTGGTAAGCAAGATCACTTAACGATCATATCTGATGGAGCTGTATCCATTGCTTCGGCCATTAAGAATGTATTTCCAAATGCGTTTCATGGTCGTTGTTGTCGTCACTTGTTGATGAACTTACGTGAAAAGTGTCCTCGATTTATAAGTAAGGAAGAACTGTTTTGGAAAGCATGTAAAGCATATCGGATTTCAGACTTTGAAGAACGTTTTAGTACTTTACGTGATTGGTTGCCTAGTATCGCTAATAAACTTGATATGATTGGTCTTGAAAAGTGGGCAAGAGTTCACTTCCCCGGTATGCGTTATAATTACATGACCTCCAATAGTGCGGAATCAGTGAACGCCTTGTCTCGACATTCCCGAAAACTCCCGATTTGTATGATGATTGATTGGTTCATAAAATCTTTGCAGCAGTGGTACTTTGAACATCGACAAACAGCAGGTAAACACATACCAAACTATGCTTATTTATATATATTTTTTATTTTTTACTCACATATATTAAACCATGTGTAGATGAGCATAAACATGAATTAACACCCTGGGCGGAGGCCAAATTAGCTCAAAGAATTGCAAAATCCGCCACATGGACTGTAAGACCCGCTGCAAACTACCTTTACAATGTTGTTGATTATTACAAAAATGCGACAGTTGATCTAAATACTAGGACATGTAGCTGTGGACAATGGCAATTATCGGGTTTACCTTGTGGCCATCTTATTGCTGTTATGCGACACTTGCGCCAATCTAGTGCAAATCAGTTTGCATTTTCATGTTTCAAGACTAGTGTTTGGAGGGCTTCATACAACGAGGTTATATATGATGTTGGGCATCCTTCAGAATGGGACAAACCAGATGGTCTTATAACTGTCCTTCCACCTGTAATGGACAAACGTCTACCAGGAAGGCCGCGTAACCGTGATCGCTTTAGATCCAAGGGCGAACAAATTACCCAAAAATCATGTACACGATGTTTTAAAGGTGGACATAACCGCCGTGATTGCCCGTCAGTGGTGCCATCACAGATTTTTATTCCGACAACATCAAGTGTGAAGTCATGTTCTAGTTGGAATGTAGAAATATGATAATCTATGAGTATCGTATTGTATTGTTAAACAACTATGTTATTTCTTATTAATGTTATTGAACTATGTTATTTCTTATTATTTTTATTGAGCTATGTTGTTTTTTATTAAGTTTTTTTCGCCAACATCGAAGTCGTGTTCTAACACATCAAGAAATATTGAAGTTTTTTGATATTTTTCAGAAATATCAAACATTTTTGATTTTTTTTTCACAAATTACATTACATTATTGACAATGATAATTGTCATTAAATTATTACAATGCCTTCCGATTCGGCACTTGAACTAGCTCTACAAGCCTCGCACTCTTCGTTTATCTCCTCTTTTACAATGTATATGTGAAGGAATTGCGTCTTGCCGTGCCCAATATACATGTATAGATCCATGTAATCTTCTTCAGTCCATAGTTGTTGTAGTCCAACATTTAAATCACAATTAGGTTTTTGGAAATAGCAGAAATACTCATTTGACTCGATATTCTCAACAACTCCAGTAGCATCACTTATTTTCTTCATAATGTTATACATGTCTTCCCTGGTAAAATCATCAATGTTTAAAAAGTCTACTTCATGTATCTTTCCATGTAAGTATTTCCTTATTGGAAAACCAGAGAAACGCCCTTCATGGTGTAATACTATTGAAAACAGGTACGGAAATTCATCTGTGCATTATAGAAACAAGATTTATTGGTCAAAGTATTTTTAGAATATAAGTATTAATATAATGTAGCAAAACATACCATAAGTATTTCCAATGTATGATGGTGTACCAGACTCTCGGATACAGTAAAGCTTGGGTAAATCCATAATGAATGTTTAGGAAATAGGTGGCATACTCTTATATTTATTCAAAGATAAGATTTTTGCTAGATTACACCTGCCAATATGTAAAGACAAAAGGAAGCAAAAACGACCAAAAACCGACAAGAAATGAAGAGACAAGACAAGAGTGAAGAATGAAAGCCAATCTTAAAAGCCGGATCAGCCCGACACAAGAAAAGAAAGTCAATGAAGACCCAATTCAAGTGCCAAGGACCAATAATGACAAGTTTTCAAAGTTTAAGGGCTTATTTGGATGTTTTGAAGTCAAAGGACCAAAGTTGTCAAGTTAGAAAGTTGGTTATTAAAAGGAAAAAGGAGATAGAAAAGTTCAAGGGCCAGAAGTGCAAACTTTAAAACTTCTTTTAACACTACATCTATGAAGAATGAAACACAGGGATTGAAGTTGCCATTTATTCAAAGTTTCAAACACAAGGGCGCGGGTTAATTCTTATAACCGCCCCTAACCAACTTTCCCGCCCAAATCGAAACAAACCCAAAACCATTTCTCTCCTTTTCCCGTTCCTCCCCACTTCACCACCTCGTATTTACACCACCTCCACGTCATTTCTATGACGTGGCAATCCCTCATTGGACCGAACACCTCACAATTAAAGAAAACGGCTAATATTCAAATGATTCTAATGGGTAACATATCCATGGTAGGATTTAATTGAAGTTGTTCTTCATCACTCTTGTCATCTCTCTCTATAAATAGAAGCTCAAGCATTCAGAGTTGGAGTTAGTTAATTTTTAGTTAGTTAATTTTCAGTTTTCCTTGTAATTTTTCCTTTTTAAGCTTTTGTTTACTATTCATCGTTTTCAATTAAGCTCAAACTTTTAAATTCAGTTGTATTACTTGTTTCTTCACTTGTACTCTTCATTAATAAGCAATAAAGCTATTTGAGTTGATTTCATTTTCAAATTTTCATGTAATAAGCTAGTATTAGTTAATAAGCTTGTAATAAGCTGTTTTTAGCTTATTACATTTTCTAAAGTTCAAAAGTTGTTCAATTCTTGTTATAAGCTTTCTATAAACTGAATTTGTCTCTTATTGTTCAAAATTATCCATTTTAGTTCAAATTGATCAAATGTTGGAAGCTTATGGAGTAATAAGCTACATATAGCTTATTGAGCTTAAAGCTCATTGGTTTAGAGGCTAAGGTAGCCATTAGGTATATGTTTTTAAGCCACTCACTCAACAAGAGTGGCTTGTGTCTGAGACTACATAAATCTCAGGTTTCATATTCTTAAGTTCATTTCAGCTTATTCATTTAGCTTATTTCAATACCTTTGTTTTTCCTTGTAATGAATCCTTTTCAATTAGTTTAGTTAGTTTAGATACTCAAATGCCTTAAGCTGTTTTAGTTAAAATCCATTTAGTTTTAATTCTTTTCAATTCTGTCATAGTAATTAGGAAAGAGGCTAGCTGATAAAGTAGCTTATTTCTATTAATAAGCTGTAGGTTTAATTGTTAAAATAGCTTTATTAGGTAAGTTTTAGTGTGAGTAGATAAAAGGTTTTAACAGCTTTAGCTTTAAAATAGATTTTAAGTACAATTTAGTTTAGACAGAATTTCTTAAGGAGTGTTTGGATTTAGGTGTAAATGACTTTTTAAGTCAAAGTTAGTTGGTAAAGTTACATAAATCAGTTGTGTTGAGTGATTTTATAAAGTTTTAAACAGCATTTGAAAATTAGTTTGTAGTTTTTCAAAGTTTTAAGTTCTAAAGAACCTTAACTAACACCAGGGCAGTTTTGAGCTCAATTGAATTTAGTGTTAAGTGGTTCAAAAGTATTCTAGAGTTAAAATTTGGATAATGCAGGTTTACATACAATTAGTGAGTGAGTTCATGAGATTTTAGTTAAGAAATTTGCCTTGCACTTAAGGTTTTTGGTCAATTGCATCAGCAACAACAGTTAATACTGTTGTTGCTCATTCATTTTCTAGTTGCCTTTTAGCTTTTATAATTAGGAGTTAGAATTTGCTTTTAAGCATTTAAGGAGTACTCCACTAGTTTTTTAAAAATCAACTTTTAACTTTCATTAATAAGCTGTTGATTAGCTTTTAGTTCCTTTCAAAAGTAGTATAGCAGCAAATGTGACTTCTAGCTTATTTCTTTTGATTTCCTATTTTCTTGTTGTAATTTTCAAAATCATTTTATCTAGATTCATTCAAGGTTTATAGTATAGCTTATTTTCAAAGTTTAAGCTTTTAGGATTTAGTTTTCAGCTTATTAGCTTATTAGAATTTGCTTAGAAACAGTTTTAAGTTCAAAATTGCACTTTTTAATAGCAAATTTCTTGTTATTTTTGTTCACTTGTAGCTTATTCCTTTTTAGACATCCCTAGTATACATCTTAAGCTTCATAAAGCTTCTTTTGTTTTTAACTTTCATTTAGTATTAAGCTAGGAATTAGCTAAGTCTAAAAAACCAATTAAAGCCTTAGTATGTTTTTGCCAGAAAAAAAGCTATTTTTTAGACTATCTAGTTGTTTAAAAGTTTCAAAAGTGCCTTTTATTAAAGTTGTAGAGAATAAGCTCATTAACAACTTTGTAGTTTTAAGTTTTTGCTTATTTTCACTTTTTAGATAAGCCAAATAGCCAAATCGTTGAGGTTAGTTTGGTACTTTCTTAGAGTGTTTTTAGGGTTACTCGTTTTTCCCATTTAGTGTAAAATCTAGACAGTTTACCCCGCCTACCTTTACTTTCTATTCTTTTAACTTTTACCCTGTCTTTGGGAAAATAAAATAGATATAATATTTTTGAAATTAGTTTTATAAATTTAGGGTTTAGTTTTTAATTGGTAAAATTAGGATTCAATTAGTTTATAAAAATTGGGCATTTTTGTTTCATTAGATTTCTGCACATTTTAAGTAGATAAAAACCATTTTTCTTTATTTTCTAGTTAGATTTGTATTTTCTAGGAATTAAAATAGGTTTTAGTAATTTCTTTTTCTTAAATAAATCATAGAAAATAGAAAAATAATGTTGAAAATTTTTAATTCTTTTTGAGATAATTTTCTTTTTCATTCTAGTATTTTTGAAAATGTAAAAGTAGAATTTAGTTTTAATTTTTAGAAAAAGTTTATTTTTAGTTAATTCATTTTTCTTTAAAAATTCATAAAAAATTCAAAAATAGTTAAAAAATTCTAATTCTTTTTCCTAAAATTTTCTTTTTAAATTTGTGATTTTTAGGTATAAAATTTGTTAAAAGTAGTGCTTTAGATTTTAAATTCTCGTTTTAGCTCACGTTTTTAATTCACATTTGTTAATTTTTCGTGCTAGTTAATTGATTTTAGTTTCTTTAATCGTTTCTATAGTATAATTGTTCTATTATATTCGTAGTGTAATTCAAAATTCAAAAATCTTTTAACCATTCTTGACTCGAATCCGAATTATCACCAAATCTCAATTCACGACTTCTTCGAGGAATTTACGACCCGTGTATTAATTACTTTCCTAAGTGATTAATTACTTACGGTATCTTGGTTGGTGAAAATTTGCACTATAGAGATATATACTATACTTATCACACGAAACCAATTTTGGCGCCGTTGCCGGGGAAGACGTGAACGATTTTTGAGGATATTCGTTGAAGTAGAGTTTTGAAGACCCTTCCTTCTTGGAAGTTACTTTGCTATTTTTGTCTATACTTTATAAAAATAAAAAAACATTCATTAATTCGATTCCTATCGAATTAGTAAAAAAAACAAATTTGGATACTAGCTATCCATCTTAAACCATTCCAATAAACAACAAAATTAATCGTGAGTTACTTGCGAGGTACGACGGACCTTTGAGTTTACAAACTATAAGGTGAGTTTAAGGAAAAGTGATAGCTACTTGCTAAGAAGTCATTGCGGCTCGCTAAGCTTTTCCGCTCATTTGTGCGTACTCTTGGAGACTTATCGTGAAGCTTGTAATTAACGGTTACCAAAAATAGTTTTTCTTCTCCTTCCTAATAAATACTAAAAAATTTAATTTCCCCCAAAAAGAATCTTCTCAATCTCAAATTCTTTAATTATCTTATGTATTATTCGGAAAAGCTAAAAATATTCTTCTTATTCCTCTTATTTGTTTAATTCTCATTTTCCTTATCCTCGATAATGTTTAATTCTTATGGCGCCTAATCGTTCAAAATCCCTTTATGCAATCAAAGAATGTTCAACTTGTGGAAGTTGGTACACTAAAGAATGTTGTTCGATAGGAAATCTTAATGACCAGATCATTGTTCCCGTGCCCGACTCTTCTCTGCATTGTGCGGTGTGTGGAACCCCGGGTCAATCGATGTCCGTATTGTCATGGATGTACTCTTATAAGTATGAAATTCGAAAAAGATTTTGTTTAATATTGTGTTGATTAATGGAGTTTTTCCAAAACTTTCAAAGATACTTCGAGTCATCCTAATGACATACCAACGTTGTTAATGCTCCCTCGAGAGCCAAGGCGTATGTGATCAAGCACCCCGGTGGTAAATATTTCACAAAATTCTCCACAAATCGACCATAATTGTTGTTATGAGTGCGGTGATTCATTAAATGGAATTTTTTGTCAACAATGCATTTGTGAATCTTGTGGAAAAGGTGCTCATTTCGGTTACAATTGTCCACCAAAAGATCCGATCATTTCTGAGCTGGAACCGTGTTACAATCAAAACTTTAGTGATAATAATTATCCACAAAATTCATCGAATTTTTCTCAACAATATCTTGTTTGTGCTTATTGCGGGGGTCCACACTTTGATTATCAATGTCAACCGTTGAACCAAAATTTCTATGAACCTAATCCGAGTTATAATTCTACTTTTTCGGGTATTTGACCAACCCACAACCCCGGAAAAATACTCCATCGATCATCAAGAAGACTCTCATTAAAATGCAGAAAAGCTTTGAGAAATAAAACAAGATCAAAGTAAGAAAAGGAGGATATGAGTAGCGAGGAAATGAGGCATGAGAACAGTTGGTCTATGATGAGATTAGATATATTACAAATGAATTGGAGTATAAGAGATTTCGGGGTGAGGAGATAATGAAGAATATGAGAGGATATATGAGAATAGAAATTTGATAAACTTAAGATAGATTTTAATGAATGGGGCAGCGAAATTCGGAAAAAGGAGCAAGCTTACAATGAAGAAAGGAATGCTGCTGCCCGTCGTCGCATGCTTTCGATTACTTTTGATGACGATGACGATTCTATTCCTTTAGGAGATATTATTGCTCGATCTAAAGCAATTACACCAGATTTACCGATAGAGGAGCCCGATAACTTTCTGAGTATGGGGGAAGAGCATCTTGACACTATTCCTAGTGTTGAGTACCTTGTCCCAATCCCAAGAGAGTCCGAGGGTCTTTCCGACAATGGAAGCGAGTGTGATATGCCTGTTTGTGATGAATCTTCTCCGATTTTTACGGTTTTTTCTAATCCTCTTTTCGATTCTAACGACAACTTCTCTAGTGATGATGAGTCATTATCCGAAGAGGAAATTCAAAAGGATGAATTTAATTCTTTCTCCAATCCTCTTTATGATATTGACGATGAAATCATTACAAATGAAAGTAATTTCTTTCTACAAGGATTTTTAGCGAAATATTCTTATTACACCTGGGAATTGATGAACCGTGCTTTAATACCGAATCTGACTCTTTTTGATCTCTACTAAATCGTGATTCTCCGATATGATTCTACAATGTTACCGATATCTATTCTTTTGATGAATTTTCTTTTCCTCGACTTCCGGAAGAACATAATTCTGAAAATGTTGATACAATTATCGAGTCTCTCTCTTATTCTCCTATCCCCGTTGAGGATAGTGACTCTCTTATGGAGTAGATCAATTTATTTCTTACTTCCGATGACTCGATGCCACCGGGCATTGAGAGCGACGATTATGACTCGGAAGGGGATTTTCGTTTTCTTAAAGAATTGCTTATCAATGATTCTCCTTCCCTTCCCGAAAATGAGTCATATAACCTTGATAGTTTTGATAATCCGGAATCACCGGTTGTTAAGAGTTGTTTTGATTTTGAGCCCGTAGCGGCCGTGACGAATGATTTTGATGTGCTTAATGATGATGAAACTTTTGACCCGGGAGGAGGTGAAAATGATGTTTTGCTTAATAATGGAGAAAACGATGATTTAAACGTTTTCACAATACGAACATTTTTACCATTTGTCACCTATCTCGAGGTTTTACCCGCATCTTACTCCACGGGGAGTGAAGATAAAGTTTTTAAACCGGGTATTTTTGATGATGAGCTTGAAAGGAAGAGTTCTTTAACTCTTTTGATAATTTTATCCCACCCTTACCCACCTTCATCCATCATTCATCTTTAGTTTGGGGAAATATCCGTTTAACGGGTGTTCTTCATCCCCATTTTTACACTCCATGACACTTTCATTTCCATTTTGCTTCCCCAAGGACAAATCAATTCGGGGTCGAGTATAGCTTGTACTCGGTTAACAAAAACTAAGCCGTTTAAAGTTGTTTTTGAGCTAACAATGAAAATGATGAGAGGAAGCTTGTTCTCTTTCGTTCTTGTTGGTTGTTTGTGTTTGTTTGTCTAGGTTTTCCGGATTTTGGAAGATTCATGGTTCAATATTGTGGAAGGACAAAGCAATGCCCACAATTTCCATTGATGGTCTCCAATTTTCTCTTCATAAAGTGGGAAATCTCTTATCCTTGTCTTTATCGAACTAACATCTATTCTTTTGGCATGACCTTAGAATTTTTGTTTAGATTCCTTTTGACCCTTATTTTTCAAACATTGAGGACAATGTTTCATTTTAGTTTGGGGAAGGATATCTTCGATATTGACTTGCATTTCACGCAACCTTGTTTGAACCTTTTTGAATTACCTTTTTGTGAAAAAAGTGGAAAATTTTAAATTTTTGCTTACAAGAGAAGCTCAAAAGAAGCTTAGTTTGGGGAAAAACACCACTTTTTGGTAATCCGTTTGGTGAGAATAGGAGTTAATTTTGACTTGACCGGGTGAAAATAAAAAAATTTTTTTTTATTTTTTTTGTGCCCTAGCTAGTTCTTTAACCTACCTTTTGTGGGGCTAAGCTTTCACAAATCCTATTGCATTGGATTTTAAAAATGTGAAGAACAAGAGATGATGTAGTTAAATATAAGTGTATTTGCTTAAGCAAGGTTTATTTGGAAAACCTAAAGCTTATATGAATGATTTGTGTTTTTTTTACTCCCACAAGCTCTTAATACACCTAATCATACGTGCTCTTTTTAATTTAACTAAGTCAACCAATGTCTTTAGAAAAAGTCTTACATTTTGGAATGTAATGAATTTATTATGTAAGTAAGATTTTTGGTTTCAAGAATTTATTAAGTTGATTTTCTTAAAGTGAATTTTTCCAATTCATCAAAAATATATATGAAAAGAATGCCAATGAAGCATTCTAATGCAAAAGCAATTATTTTTTCGTGCCAATGATGCTTTCGCCAAAATAGAATAATTAAAAGCTATATAATAGTTTTAATCGTTGGCGTATTATCCATGTTGAGAGTGAGAATCGGATGGTTATTAGGTGGGGCGCAACTAAGGATTAAGACTATGTACGTGGAATCCAAGATTCGTTAGGCATTCATCATGAGGGAGCGCGGCCTAGTGATGATTGCAACTAAGGGACTTTGGATTCTAGCTTTGTAGGGAAAAAATGTGTTGTCGCGATAACCCAGAAAACCGTTAGCTGCGTGAGTGGTGGGTTCGAACTAAGACACCAGTTGTTGATGCGCTATCCTATTTGGGAGGAAAGGACGAAGAGGGGTTCGAACTAAGAACAACATTCCTATTGCAAAAAAAATAAAATAATAAGTATATGGAAAATAAAAGAATGGTTAAAATTTCATTTTCTTAAAATCAATTTATAAGTTTTGTTTCCTAATCTCTTTTAGCTTTGAGATGAGGTTTATCTATGTTATTAACATTTAAGCTCACAAGGCTTGAGTGTAAAGCTTAGATGGATTTCAACTATAAAGATAAATTGATCTATGGTTGAGTTAAAAAGAGTGCACACATATCTTTAATCATTAAGTTATTCTTGGGGAGTGAAAAGTTCACAAGTATGTAAGTATAAGAGCTTAACCTTTGGACTTATATTGACAATGATCTTGTTTAATAGCTTTGTTTAGTCTAGTGAAAAGTCAGGGAAGACGAATTTTCCTCTTTTGTGCTCTATTAATCGGGAGTAGCCTATTTCGATGAGCCTAAAAGTTGCAAAATTGCAATGATTGCCATTAATGTGTTTTCCATGAGATTAAATGTTGAAAAAAAGCTTAAGATGTTTAAAAAGGGGATTCATAAAAGGTGAAAACAAGGGCATTTAGAAATTGTTAGTTTACAAACGTTGTACACTTGATAAAATTGCGTGAGGGACACAGGCTAATCCTTTAGTATGGGGTATTTTGATAAATGCTTAAATTGTATATCTTAATACCAGGGATTTGCCAAATAAAGCCAATAATGCCAAAAGGATAGAAATTTGTGTGCTTTTGTGTCTATTGTGCAGGATTTAATATGTAAAGACAAAAGGAAGCAAAAACGATCAAAAACCGACAAGAAACGGAAGAGACAAGACAAGAGTGAAGAATGAAAGCCAATCTCAAAAGCCGGATCAGCCCGACACAAGTCAATGAAGACCCAAAATTGAAGTGCCAAGGACCAATAGTGACAAGTTTGCAAAGTTTAAGGGCTCTTTTGGATATTTTGAAGTCAAAGGACCAAAATTGACAAAGTGAGAAAGTTGGTTATTAAAAGGAAAAAGGAGATAGAAAAGTTCAAGGGCCAGAAGTGCAAACTTTAAAACTTCTTTTAACACTACATCTATGAAGAATGAAACACAGGGATTGAAGTTGCCATTTATTCAAAGTTTCAAACACAAGGGCGCGGGTTAATTCTTATAACCGCCCCTAACCAACTTTCCCGCCCAAATCGAAACAAACCCAAAACCCTTTCTCTCCTTTTCCCGTTCCTCCCCACTTCACCACTCGTTTTACACCACCTTCCACGTGCACTTCTATGACGTAGCAATCCCTAAGTTGGTCACAAACAACCTCACAATCAAGATCAACGGACTTTAAATTTCAATGAATTTCAGATCCAAATGGCTAGGATTAATTGAGTTCCTTCATCACTCTTGTCATCACTCTCTATAATAGAAGTCCAAGCATGCAAGCTAGAGTTAGTTAATTTTTAGTGAGTTTAATTTTCTGTTTTCTTGTAAATTTTTCATTTTTAAGCTTTTGTTTACTATCATCGTTTTCAAAATTAAGCTCAAACTTTTAAATTCAGTTGGTAATTACACTTGTTTCTTCCACGTATACTCATTTTTTTTTTTTTTTTTTTCCCCATTAATAAGCAATAAAGCTATTTGAGTTGTTTTCATTTTCAAATTTTCATGTAATAAGCTAGTATTAGTTAATAAGCTTGTAATAAGCTGTTTTTAGCTTATTACATTTTCTAAAGTTCAAAAGTTGTTCAATTCTTGTTATAAGCTTTCTATAAACTGAATTTGTCTCTTATTGTTCGAACAATTATCATTTTTAGTTCAAATTGATCAAATGTTGGAAGCTTATGGAGTAATAAGTCTTACATTATTAGCTTATTGAGCATTTTAAAGCATCTAAAGCGTTTAGAGGCAGTGGCCACATTAGGTATATGTTTTTAAGCCACTCACTCAACAAGAGTGGCTTGGTTTTGAGACTACATAAATCTCAGGTTTAATATTCTTAAGTTTATTTCAGCTTATTCATTTAGCTTATTTCAATACCTTTGTTTTTCCTTGTGCTGAATCCTGTTCAAATAGTTTAGTTAGTTTAGATACTCAAATGCCTTAAGCTGTTTTAGTTAAAATCCATTTAGTTTTAATTCTTTTCAATTCTGTCATAGTAAGTAGGAAAGAGGCTAGCTGATATAAAGTAGCATTATTTCTATTATAAGCTGTAGTGTTTATTGTTAAAAATACTTTATTAGGTAAGTTTTAGTTGAGTAGAGTAAAAGGTTTTTTAAACAGCTTTAAGCTTTAAAATAGATTCTTGAGTACAATTTAGTTTAGACAGAATTTCTTAAGGAGTGTTTGGATTTAGGTGTAAATGACTTTTTAAGTCAAAGTTAGTTGGTAAAGTTACATAAATCAGTTGTGTTAAGTGGTTTTATAAAGTTTTAAACAGCATTTGAAAATTAGTTTGTAGTTTTTCAAAGTTTTAAGTTCTAAAGAACCTTAACTAACACCAGGGCAGTTTTGAGCTCAATTGAATGTAGTGTTAAGTGGTTCAAAAGTATTCTAGAGTTAAAATTTGGATAATGCAGGTTTACATACAATTAGTGAGTGAGTTCATGAGATTTTAGTTAAGAAATTTGCCTTGCACTTAAGGTTTTGGTCAATTGCATCAGCAACAACAGTTAATACTGTTGTTGCTCATTCATTTTTAGTTGGCCTTTTAGCTTTTATAATTAGGATAAATTAGATCTTGCTTTTAAGCCATTTAAAAGGAGTACTCCATTAGTTTTTTAAAAATCAACTTTTAACTTTCATTAATAAGCGGTTGATTAGCTTTTAGTTCCTTTCAAAAGTAGTATAGCAGCAAATGTGACTTCTAGCTTATTTCTTTTGATTTCCTATTTTCTTGTTGTAATTTTCAAAATCATTTTATCTAGATTCATTCAAGGTTTATAGTATAGCTTATTTTCAAAGTTTAAGCTTTTAGGATTTAGTTTTCAGCTTATTAGCTTATTAGAATTTGCTTAGAAACAGTTTTAAGTTCAAAATTGCACTTTTTAATAGCAAATTTCTTGTTATTTTTGTTCACTTGTAGCTTATTCCTTTTTAGACATCCCTAGTATACATCTTAAGCTTCATAAAGCTTCTTTTGTTTTTAACTTTCATTTAGTATTAAGCTAGGAATAAGCTAAAGTCTAGAAAACCAAGTTAAGCCTTAGTTACTGTTGTACAGTTTAGAAAGCTAAGTTTTCTAGCTTATCTAGTTGTTAAAAGTTCAAAGTGCCTTTGTTAAAGTTGTTGTGTATAAGCTAATCAACAACTTTGTAGTTTTAAGTTTTTGCTTATTTCCATTTTTTTTAGATAAGCCAAAATAAGCCATATCGTAGGGTCTGTTTTGTACATTGTCCATAGTTTAGGGTTATACGTTTTCACTGTAGTGTAAAATTAAGAAAGTTTGCCCGCCTACCCTTTACTTACCTTTTTTACACTTTCTACCCTGTCTTTTGGGAAAAATAAAATAGATTTAATATTTTTGAAATTAGTTTTTATAAAATTAGGGTTTAGTTTTTAATTGGTAAAATTAGGGTTCAATTAGGTTATAAAATTTGGGCATTTTTGTTCCACTAGTTTTCTGCACCTTTTTAGTTGTTAAAAGGCATTTTTCTTTATTTTTCCAGTTAAATTTGTAATTTCTAGGAATTAAAATAGGTTTTAGTAATTTCTTTTTCTTAAATAAATCATAGAAAATAGAAAAATAGTTGAAAATTTTTGATTCTTTTTGAGATAATTTTCTTTTTAATTCTAGTATTTTTGAAAAATAAAAGTAAAATTTTAGTGTTAATTTTTAGAAAAAGTTTATTTTTAGTTAATTCATTTTTCTTTAGAAATTCATAAAAAATTCAAAAATAGTTAAAAAATTCTAATTCTTTTTCCTAAAATTTTCTTTTTAAATTTGTGATTTTTAGGGAAATAAAATTTGTTTAAAAGTAGGTGCTTTAGATTTTAAATTCTCATTTTAGCTCATGTTTTTAATTCACATTTGTTAATTTTTCGTGCTAGTTAATTGATTTTAGTTTCTTTAATCGTTTCTATAGTATTTAATTGTTCTATATATTCGTCGTATTTAGTATAATTCAAAAATCCAAAAATCTTTTATCCATTCTTGACTCGAATCCGAATTATCACCAAATCTCAATTCCACGCTTCTTCGAGGAATTTACGACCCGTTTGTATTATTACTTTCCTAAGTGATTAATTACTTACGGTATCTTGGTTGGTGAAAATTTGCACTATAGAGATATATACTATACTTATCACACGAATCATGTAACCAGACTCTCGGATACAGTAAAGCTTGGGTAAATCCATAATGAATGTTTAGGAAATAGGTGGCATACTCTTATATTTTATTTCAAAGATAAGATTTTTGCTAGATTACACCTGCCACAAAGTACAACTTTATTCAGAGATAAGATATTTGCGAAATTTTATTTTTTGCGAGATAAGATTTTTGCTAGATTACACCTGCCATAAAGTACAACTTTATTCAGAGATAAGATATTTGCGAAATTTTATTTTTTGCGAGATAAGATTTTTGCTAGATTACACCTGCCACAAAGTACAACTTTATTCAGAGATAAGATATTTGCGAAATTTCATTATTTGCGAGATAAGATTTTTGCCAGATTTTTTGCAAGATAAGATAGATATTTTTCTAACTTATATATACCCCTTAACTGATGCATACAACTCCACATTTATACTCTCTTCAATATCATTTTAATTAACAAAATATCTCAACAAAACACTCACCATTTTGGTGATGAGAATGCGGTTAGGATAATACCCGGTCCTGCTGGTATTCTTCAATTGGCGCAACTCCGTAAAACATCAGAGATTAGGGAAGGTGGTCATAAACGGTGAAATGTTGAACAAGAGTACGTTAGGAAAAATAACTGAGGGACTGCGAGTGAGGTGTTCATTATAGCGTGGCACGTGGTCTCAGCTGCGGTTCTGTAATCTAGCAGCTGAAGGCTATCTGGAGTTTAGTGATGGTGGGAGTTGATAAGTATTAGTAGCTTAAGTAGAGAGTCCTTGACATGGGGGGGGGGCTAGGGTGGCATGGACAGTGAGGTTAGGGCTGAAGGAGGGATGCTGATTATTAGTGGAGTAATAGAAGTTGTTAGCTTATTGTCTGTCGGGGGGGAGTTTACGTCCACCGAAGCGGAGATTGGGGGATGTGCTTACGTAGGGGACTTGTGTCGTAGGTGGGGTATGGGAGTTATTTGGGGTATCGAGGGGTGTGAGGTGCGAATTGAGGATTAGTGATGTGAGCCCCAGGATCTGAGAGAGCTTATTTTTCTACAGGAGGAGAAAAGCGGACACTATTTGTTATGGAGGATGATATTGATCGTTCGGTATTTGGAGGGATGAGTATGAGCGTAGGGGGTGGAGCCTGTTGGGAGGCTTATTTCGATTTGTATTGTCGTGTTGTTTGTTTTGTTTGCGGGGTTCGTTGTGTATAGGTATAAGCCGAGTTGAAGTTGGTGGAGTAGATATAGGATTGATTGGAGTGGGCGACTTAAGTAGCTCTAGTCAGCGGAATTGGATTTTCTGCGATAGTCCATTTGGGGTGTGAGTAGGAGTGTTGGCGAGAGGAGACGGTGGGCGGAGTCGGGCGGTAGCGACTGAATGGAGTGGTTTTAGTGCGGTGTAAGTGGGATGGTAGGTGATTGAGGGGGGGCGATAAGGTTATGGGAGAGTCACCCCCCCCCCCCCCACCCCCCAAAACCACCCCCCCCCCCTCCCCAACCCCCCCCCCCCCAATTTCCATCCCCCCCAGAGTATACGGATCATGTGGGGATGCTCCCCCCCCCCCCCTCCCCCCCGCCCGCGGCCACTTAATTCAACATCGCGAGTGGCGCTCATTTTGAACTGGTGTATCGCAACTTGGGTATTGTTTTGGCGATATGATAACCTTTATCAAGAATGGGGAAAACTTGAAAACGTTGTGGACAGTAATCAAGTCTTGTACCTCCGAATATGTTTGGGTGACTTTAAAAGTAACCTCTAAAGATCCTTTCGGGTATGATTCTGGTACAATGCATTACAAAGTCCTTAATGACGAGGTTTATGAGAAAGGTCTGTTCATTAGCGTCTCGCTCGACGGTTTTGATACTTCGTAATGTTTCAGGGTTTTTTCCCACCTAAACTCAAGCCTCGATGGCCACATCCCCCCTATCTTAACATTACCTTTTGAGGAAAACACTTAGTTACTAGGTTTTCCACAGGATACATCAGCTGTGAATCAGGTCCCTCTGGTGCTGCACATCAAGGGAATCTCTATTGGGATGTTGAAATATGTCTAATTGTGTGGTTATCGTGTTGTATTGTTTATTGAACTATGTTTTTTCTTATTAGTGTTTGTCTTGTATTGTTTATTAAACTAGTTTTTTCTTATTAGTGTTGTACTTGTATTGTATTAAACTATGTTATTTCTTATTAGTGTTAACTTGAACTATGGTTTAAGTTTTTTTCGCAACATCAAGTGTGAAAGTGTTATAAACATCAAAAGAACGTTCTCGATTTAGTCATTAATTTCATCACAAAAGAATCGTAATTTCATTTCTATTAAACATTTAAAAATACAAAAACATCAAGAAATGGTTCTACATAGCTCGCTCGCACCTAGTTTCATACAACATTAACGCCATTTTAGCTCTATACTCTTGACATTTCAATCCCACATTATCACCAAAACTTTTAATGTCGATAGTTTTCCCCTTCGTAAGCATCTCAAGAAACTTACATGTCATGACACCACAATCTAGTGTACCATACACAAAACTTTGTTTCGGCACGTCGCTCATATATCTTAGCGAGATCTTAAAGCATTTCGGATCACGCTTTGTATTTTCAAACCAATTCATGTTTTCCAAGTCTTTTTTTATGAAATCTTTCCATATCTTCAATAAGTCTACAATTTTTTCGCCATTTTCGGGACTCTCAAGACTGTCATAAACCATCAAAACATAGTCATCAAGGTTCCATGCTGCAGCAACCCAATGCTTGTTACCGAGATTGATTGGGAAAAAAACCTGCAAAAAACAATACATATATTAAAGGGAAACACCTAAAAAGGGAAAAAAAACTGCTCAAAACTATGCTTAAAACTGCTCAAATCTGCTTAACTGCTTAAAAAATCCTTACATCTGCTCAAATCTGCTTTACTGCTTAAGTTAGCTAATATCTGCTCAAAAAAACTAAAAAAAACTAAAAACACCTAAAATCAACTATAATCTGATAAAATCTTCAAAAAAAACTAAAAACACCTAAAATCAGCTATATATCTCCTCAAATCGGCTTAAACAACAAAAACCTGCTTAACTACTTAAATCACCTAAAAAACTGCTAAAAACCGCTTAAAACAACTCAAAAAAGTTTAAAAATAAAAAATTCAGCTAAAATCTGCCTAAAAGAACTAAAACTGCTAAAAATTCAGTTTAAAAATAACTTACTTGTGAGATTTTGTGCCATGATGGATACCTCGGATTTGTTCCATCTATCGGTTGCTCGAAGCGCATCACAACCGATTTACCATACTCAATCTCCATTACCGCTATCAATATGAAACGCCACTAGCTCGCTAAGCCCAAGAGTCCACTGTGCATTATGAGGCCTCTTTCTCATCATAAGCTCGATAAAGGCATTGATGTGCTGTTGAAATAATACAATAATGAACACTTGTAGATACTATTGTAAATGCTTTTCAAGAATCGAAAAGTATACTTACCAATCCATCAAGCTTCCCTTCTTCTAGGTACTCAGCCTTTTCGCCTCCCGGGTAAAGAACATCCCAAAAGCTAGGTTCACATATGAGTCCTTTTGGAGACAATCAAGGTAACAATCTGTCTTCTTCTTCTCAAACATACTATAAATGGGATATTTTTTCCTCTTAATCTTACTCAAATCTGGCAAAGAGTAGTCTGGCTTGTCACCTTTCTCCAATCCTATAAATTGCAATTCATCTTCTTTGCAAAAGCATTTAAGGGTGCATGAATCTGATGAATCTATATGTATAATCTTTGGCCGCATCTTTGGCAACATCTTTGGGCGATCTCTTGGTACTTTCAACACCTTTTCGTTATATAAGAAAACAATAAAATACAAGTTAAAGACCATCATTATATCTTAAATTCAGTCAACAATTAAACAAATTGTTTAGTGATATATACCTTCGTAGTCGTCATGGGTACCGAAATGGTCGAAACATGGGCCATGGTAGTGGATGCTGGTGGTGGTATGGTGCAACGCATCTTACGTGAATAACATCTCATTGGTGACTTAAGCTTCAATGGAGTGCGTCTGACACGTAATTTACGTCGATGAGCCAACGGGAGAGATTTCTGTGCAGTCGATGCCGGTGATGTGTATGACGGTCCCGGTGACATGTAAGCTGCTATGTCTCCATCCGACACGACTCCAAAGTCACGTTCATCACCCTACAAATCATATAATAACCAAAAAAAATTAATATCAAACTTAAAAGCAAGACGTTCAAACTAAATAATCAAAATCATATACAAATAAAATACCTCAAATGCAAGCAATCGAGACTCTAAAGTATTAATAGTACCCTGTAAACTAGACACGGTCTGAGTGAGAGTACTAAACAGTGCATCGCACCATACAAAATCATAATATAACCTAATTATTAATAAAAACATTTATTTTAAAAAACATTTCAACATAAATCCTCCATCAACAAAACATATATATCACAGGCTCCAAAATTCAATTATCATTTGTTTTCTGTTAAGACTTCAATGTAAAAAAATTTCAATAAGAAAATAATATATTACTAATGAACTAGGCTTTACAAATAACATACCTCCAACGCAAGCAATCGAGACTCTAAAGTACCAATAGTACCATGTAAAGTCGAAACGGTCTCAGTGAGAGTAGCAACAGTGCCCTCCAATTTAGTAACTGTCGTCATCAACTGGTCATACGTAGGGTCTTGCAATGATGATTCTGATGAACTTCTCTTCCTTTTCTTCTCACTTATGCCGTCTTTTTCAATGTCGAGTTGCTCACTTACTACCTCACTTTGAACATGTTTACCTTCAAAAGCATATTTATGTTTGGTCAAAAAAACGCATCTTACAAACAATCTGTCTTTACTTGTTCTATGTTCTCGATCTTAAAAGTTGTTAAATGTTTTATGATTTAAGTGTTTAACTACTGTTATATAAAAATTGAAACTATTAATAGCTAACCTTCTTGTACTTTTTTTAATAGCTAACTAAATAAAAAGTTTACAAATTACCCTATTTTTTCCAATATGTTACGGTATTTAAGCAATTGTTGAACATGTTTACCTTCAAAATACTCTAAAGAGGCCTTCCACCAATCAGTCTCGCTCTCGCCTTTAGTAGGTGTAAGGGTTTCCAATGGTGGGGCTAACTGATCACCGACGAACAAAGTACAACATCTCGACCAAGTAAACGGTTGTGTCGACTCCCAAGCCAAAGCCCTCGGAATTTTCTCCGTTGGCTGTTTGTGGACATAACGATGTGTAGCTGGGATGGCCTCCAATATCCATATCTATAAAATAGTAAAAACAACATAAAAAACAAAATAAAACATGTATAACAAATAAACCTAGTAAAAATTACCATAAAAGCCCAAACAAATCCAGTCATCGTGTATTGGATTTTTTCCCCTTTCTCGCGCTTGGCATCATGACGCAACTTGCGTTTACGTAAAGCATCTCTAAGCTGCGAATATGTATATTCCCAAATATACGACCCCCATGGAAAAATATTCCAACAATTTGATAAATGCTCAACCAACTTCAACATATCATCAGAAACATTGTGTAACAATTGGTGGCCCAAGAATCCTTGTTGTAACAACACCAAAAGACATATCCTAACTGCATCATTGTCTTCCAAAACAAGTGAACGCTTACGCATCTTATCAAAAATATCAATAACATCGCTTAATTTAACCGAAACTTTTGCTTCAATATGAGGGAAAATTCTATTCCTAAATGGGTTGTCAGTCAAGTTCTTCACCCACTTTTTCATATACATATTGCAACCAAAACGTAAACCGGTTACTAAACAAAACTCTTGGCGTCTAAAGTGAATCCGTTTACCTAATACGAGAAATGAGAGCTCGTTTTCTTTGCCATCGACCATACAAGTAAGTAGGGTATGAATCAAAAGTTGGCTATTCTTTTTTAGGCCAACGCCGAGCCAATGTCCAAAACATGTTTTCTCAAATATTTCAACTTGGGTAGGAGTGAGAGCTTCACGTATCTCCTTAACAACCTCAATTTTGGCCTTAATCGTTACAGTCGGCGGCTGCAAAAGAAAAAAACTGTTAGCAATCATAGTACATAATCTGCTATGTCAAAGGCTCTAAAGTCTAACTCTTTTATAAACCAGACTCCATACTCTCGTTAACACTCTAGTTTTACATTTTAACTATTTTCTTGGGACTTCGTATACAGGCTAGATGTTCCATATGAATCCTGTAAGTCATCTCGTAATTTTTGTTTCTTTCTTTGTAGTGTTGTCTAAAACATCCTCACTCACACACTTATCTCTATGATGTTGCCTTCTGCTTTTTTTTACTTAATCATAGAAGCTGCTTTAAAAAATTCTCAATCTTTTTGGGGCTTATCTTTTTACTGCTGGTTAAAAATATCAGGTGCAGCCTAGTGTTGAAGCTTATCCTCAGTATGTGCCTGGACCTGGATCTTGGGGCTCGTATGATATGCAACGGGCTTAGGGACACAGATAGACAATCTCGTGCTGGTGTTGAAGCTTAGTGAAAGTTAGATGTTCAAAGTTTTGGTTTTGAAATCAGTTATTAACATCGTGCTTTGTTCAGCTGGTGTCATTACTACATATTTAGCTTCTACAGTATATATATTTGCTAGTATGGTTTCTAAACCCCTAAATGCACCTGGAAATACAGAAAGGTGTTGGTGACTAGAACAATGTCAGATGATGATTTTTGGCTCTTATCTTATTTGAGGTGAATTGGTGTCACTAAGCTGATTGAGTTACATTCTCAATTGCATTGACTTGTGATTGTCGCCACTATGTATCCCTGGAAGATTAATAATCGAGTTACAACTGAGCCTAGAAATTGCAACTTACTGTTAAGAGTTAAATATGTTAAATTGCGGGGTTCTTGTCAAGTTTTGGGGGTTTAGAAATCTCTTAGGTTTGATGTCTATAAGGTCACGCTATGGGCTATATGTTAATATGTTATCAGCTAACTCCTCCTGTTGATGATTCGTTCATCATGTTTTTTGGGTAATACGAGATTTAAGATGTGGAATTTTGTTTTTCTACACCTGATGAGCTATGATCGTGTGATGTAATAGAACAGTCTATTTACTTCTATACCTGTCTTAATAAGTTAATATGCTTGTCTTTGTCATCCTTATAGTTTATCATGCTTATGCTATATCTCTTAAGCACTAAATCTATTACAAATGAACCATAAGACTTGTTACCATTTTAGAATCTTACTAATGATTTAAGAGTGACCTTGCTGACCTTGATGTGTTGTGACTCTTGCTTCTGCGATAACCAAATATGACCAAGTGTAGGGTACATTGTTTCTAATTTATAATTAGTGCCACCAAAATTGATTTCTGTTGGTTGCTATTAAGAAGTCTAGCAATCGTCTCTCTACAACCCAACTAAATTTGACTAAAAGAGTTTATTTCATGGACAAATATGTATAGATATTCTAATGTTCGAATAATCATCACTATAGAATGAAGTGTATCTCAGCTATTCTTATTTTTTAAATGTCTTATTCTATCTTACAATCAAACTTATTTTTCGCTAAGCAATCTAAATGTGAGTTTGGAAAGACTTGTTCATATGTTTTGGTTGCTTTGAAGTGGTTATTTCATTAACTAACCGTACTTGTGCTTTACTATAAATATTTTCAGACCGGTTAGATGTGTTGAGACCAATAAAGAATCCAAGCAAGCTTTTGAGAAGACAATTAAAAAAAACCCCCAATTCATGACACCAACTTACTAAACACACCAGACCACTCACTCAACACGAGCGATTCAAAAACCCCCAATTCAAAAAAACCCTAATTCAAAAAAACAATATTTTGAAAAAATCACTAATTCAACAGATAATTAACATGAATTTATATGAATAAAACGTACCGCGGCTTCATCCATGATTTGTTGAAAATTCGCAAAACCCTTTAAAACCCTTTGCGGGTTTCTTCTCTAATCGCAAGATTTGTTGCAGCTAATCTTGTGAAACCTTTAGATCGCAATTTTGTTGCGGGGTGTGGTGAGTTTTTTGCGAACAAAAGATCGCAGGGGTTGGCTTTTTTTCGAACAGAATATGCAGTGGTGGGGGTGGGTTTTTTGTGAAGTGTGTTTTCCCCCTATTTAGTATTATCCCAACAACAAATATCAAACAAATTTTGCGATATTTGTTAAAAATGTCGCAAAATGTCGCTATTTTCAAAATGTCGAAAAATTTTGATTTTTTTTGGAATTATCGCAAAATGTCGAAAATGTTTTGCGATATTTTCTAAAATTTGCTATATTTTTCAAAATTATCTATATTTTGCGATTTTTTAGAGAATTATCTATATTTTGCGATATTTCTACAAAATATCGCAAATTTTCGATTTTTTTGAGAAATATAATGTTTTGCGATATTTTCTAAACAAATCGAAATTTTTCGATTTTTTTCTCAATTTCGCAAAAGTGTCAAAATTTGCGATTTTTATGGGTATTTTTGCATTTTGGAAAAAAATAGGGTAATTTGTGAAATGGGGTTGAAAAATTAGGTATTTTTGTGATTTTCCCCACAGAAAACGAGTTAATTATTTAAACCGGGTCATTATTTTACCACTTCAAAGAATTACTATGTACCGTCTCAAATGTGGCGTTGTGGTAAATATACTCAAAGTATTACTCATGTGATACGTTAAGTTTCATTTTTGTACTAATATGATACGTGAGTTATCGGTAAACCGGTTAAAAAGTTATTTTTTCAGCAAAAATAGTCCCTTCGATTTGTTTCTTTTGCAAAACAGGCCCCTTTCCAATTTTCTCTTGCAAAATAGGTCCATTGCGTTTTTTTGCGAAATAGGTAATTTTATGATTCTAGTCCTTGCTAAATAATCTTTTTGTAAAGTTGAGCCTTGTTTTCAAATTTACAAATTCGATTGATTGGTTATATAATCCACTCAAAGCTTGCTCCAATTTCATGTAATCTGTAATATGTTTTTTTTGTTGGTCTCTAACGTCTTGTTAGAACGTTTTTAATAAATATCTGTTCAAAGAAAATATCGTGAAACTGGCCCGTTTATACGAACATCCATGAAGCTAGTGGTTTTATCAATTATGAGTGCCTTAGTTAAAAATCTGTCAGCATATGCATCTAGAAAACAAACTAAATATCTGTTGGTCAAATTTAATTTTGCAATTAAAAAAGCTTAACGAAAAACATTACCAAGTCCTTCGAAACTAATAAGTCACAAATTGAAAGCTCATCATTGTTTTTTTAATTGAAACCTTAGCTGGAAATAGCAAAGTCAAACAGAAACTTCTTATAGAACTTCAACTCATTTTTAGCGTACCAATCAATAAAATGGGCACGTGTAAAACTTCATTTTCATAATATTTTATCGTAATGGTTTTGAACTTAGATGTGATGAAATGACTTGATCGGATTAGGATCGAGTCGTGTTTAAATATGTGGAGTTAACACAAATTACTTTTAATAACAAGCCATGCAAATTTATTAGCTGTCATTCTTATCTCATGTGTCTCACATTAGTTGTCAATCATGATTAGTCTAGTTGTCAATCATTATCTAGTCAATTATTGATTAGTGTCTATCCATTTATCTTTGTACCCTTATAAATTGTAATTTATGATTAGTGGAATGAACACACAAAGTTTCATCATCTTACAAAATTTAAGTCGAGTTGTAATTTCTGCTCGATATTTATATTCACTGATACCTAGAGTAAATAATGGTTTAACACTTTAATTTTGAGTCAACTTATAGTTTTAACCACTTAACTTTTGTGGTGATGTTTTTGTCTTTAACCATATATTTAGACCACTTAACTTTGTTTTACCACTTTATTAAAGTCTTTAAGTTTGATCAAGACACTTGACTATTTTCTCATCGTCTTCATTTATAACTCAAAATGACCTATTCTTTTGATCATTACAGTTAGGTTTGTTCAAGACTTGGGTAAATTCATGTAGTGACAAGATTAATAATCATTTCATGAGGTAGGTATCATGTTTATCAACCTGTCCTCAACGTAAAGGTGACAATTACCCGTACCGTAAATAACATATATAGTGGACCTGGTCGCTAAAATAGGGTACACGCCTCATAAGGAAGACTGTCTATTTATCGCGCTATCTGAAACGACACGTCTCATAATACACCAATTTTTTAAATGTTTTTTAGCTCTTTAGTTAGTATCGTTTTTCTCGCTTTCTCTCAAGCATATCAATTTTTTCATTTTTTTTAAACACCCGCATTACAACCAATTGTCTTTATTCGAACCGGTAAGTTATCATCCGACCTTCTAAATATGTTTTCTTGGGGTAGTTTAAATGTCGTTAAAAGTCTTTGTTGAAATATAAAGGTTTCACAACAATCACATAAAATTAAATGTTTTTATTTCTTAAAATAACATGTAAAGTAAAGGCTTTTATTCAAACAAAAGTTACAGAGTTGAGGATGAGACCATGAGACCATTAGTTAAAGGGGTAAATCAAATGGTCAAACAAAGTAAATGACAAAACATTATCTTATAATATACGTTATAAGATTGAGTTGGGGGATTTAAATGGGCAGTATTAAAGACATAGTGTATTGATGGAGCAACAAGTTTAAACAATGATTGAGGCATGAAAACTTAAAGGATCATGTATGAATTCCGTTTTAGAATCCCTACAGTCATCGAATTTGTTAATTGGCATTCAATTGCCCAGTTACACCACAATGAATGGGCTGCAGACATTTAATTATAGGCAGTTACATGGGAGCGAATGAGTGCATGTATAAATTACATCTAGCTCATGTCATTAGCCAACCATCACTGCTATTAACTTCTCAGGCTGCACACCTCATACCTGTGTAAATATGTCGACCTCTACTACATCGAACTCGAAGCCACTAATGTTGGACCAACTGGAACTTGGGGTGACATGTACAATTGTGGTCATGATATGCAGGATGTGGGATGTCAATTCCGCTACAGGCCGGTATCTTAGTACGGACTTCATTGTTTCTGATGAGAAGGTTTGTTTCCCAGTTTCCTGATGTTCCATACAGTTTGGCATATGTCATGTTTGGGTCGAATACTAACGAAACATAATTGCAGGGTAATGTGATGCATTGCACAGCACGTGGCAACATTGCTCATAATTTCCTCCGGTTGAAAGAGGGGGCCATTTACTCCGTGAAAAACTTTACTGTGCAGCCGAATAAGGATGACTTCCGTGTGTTGAGATTTGCTCACTTTATTGTAGAGATGGATGAGGACACAGTTGTTCGCAAGTCTTCTGTGAGGCCAGACGGTTTCGCACGTTACCCTTTTCAATTGGTGGAGTTTGATTCCTTGGAACCTACAAACAACAAATATTTAATTGGTAAGGCTTTAAACGGTTTCATAAACTAGAATATGCACCACGATGCACTGCGATGACAGTTTGTCATATACATACACTATCTATAGAGGTTGTTAGGTGCGTTACAAACATTGGTAGGACTACTACCACGAGGAGTGGCTCAAAGACCTTATATTTGCATCTCGCTAACAACAGGTTATTACCGTTTGTTTGACAACTACTACAGTTACAATTCTTTACAACTAACATTATGTCATTCGCTTCCCTTTTCTAAGCAGGGGACAATCCGTAAGAGTAACGCTGTGAGGTGGGCTTGGCGATATGCTGATTGAGAAACGGACCCGCCATGTTGGACTTTACCCAATTATTTTGACAGCCATGTCTGTGAAGCTTTACAATAGTAAGCCATATTTTGTCTATCAGTATCCTGCTGTTAAAGATAACTCTTACTTTGTATCCGGTCATGTGTTTCTTACGGGCTCCATCATAACTTGCAGATAGGTTGTATCTCTCTAGTACATCGTCGACCATGATTGTCGACGACAAACAGATCCCTGTGTTGAAACAGTTTAAGAGTGATGATAGGTAAGTGCGTCGTAATCCTTCAGTCCTATTCTTAAATTGTTGATGGATTGAACCGGTGCCATTTTTTCTATTGTAGTGGTATCGAGCTGGCTAAAGAATTGCTCCCGGTAGATAGCACAGGTGCAAAGGCTGGAACTCTCGAAAACTTGCTCATGTGGGCACGTAATCGAAAATATGATGTAAGTTGTCTGCCTCCCCATAACCCCTTATGATTGTGTCAATTTATTAGATTACACTGACACATCACATGTGTTTCCAGGCTGCAACCTTCCATTGTGCCGTGAGGATTGACAAGATTAGAACGAATAGAGGGTGGAATTACCCATCATGTGGTGGTGAGAAATGTAAGAAGGACTACCCTGTACTTAGGTGGGTTTGTACTATTTTTCATGGTGTCGAAACTAAAATTATACCCAATTATCCACTGCCTATGCGTATCTAATTTCCCATCTGCAGATACAGGCTTGAGATGGAGGTTTCGGACGACACCGCCCAGGCAGTTGTTGTCATGTTTGACGAGACGGCAAGGACTGTGGTGAAATGTTCGGCGGGTTCAATTGTGGGGTCAGAAGAACATGTATACTTTCCTCAGTCAACACAGGTTTCTACTTATGGTTACTGATTTTTGGTTGTAGGACGAAGAGGAGACGGGCTTGCCTTCAGCATTAGCAAACATTATGGGCACAATCCACACTTTGGAGCTCAAGTCAAATTCGTATTATGAACACGCGAATTATGAGAGCTTCACCTGTTGGAGCGTTGTCTTAGAGGAGGCGCTGGATGAAAGTGGGAGCTTTGGAACATTGGCTGCAGCTGGCGGCCCTAAGACCGGCATGTTCGTGCCCTTGACTACAACCCCATCGGTTACTACTTTGTCAAAGCCGGGTGAACAAAAGAAACCACGCAGGTCTGCAAGTTCTAATTTAGCTCCCTTAAATTATCCCTTGAAACTTATCAGTAGCCTCTGATGACTTATATTATCATTACTAATTTGTCACGTATTCATTGGTTTTATTAGTGAGGAGCGCCACGATTCCGATGGAGAGGAATCATTTGTGGCAGATAGTAAGACAAAAGGGAGCGATGTGGGCTGTTCATCTGAAGCGAGGAAAAGGAGAAGGTATGTTAGGCTTATATCCTACACCAACGGTTTTACATTTACTCAACTCTAAAACCATACACTGAATGTGTCATTATTTCAGGTTGGTGTTGGATAGCTCGGAATGAGTATCACAAATTTAGGCAGTATAGATCAGCAATAAAGGAAGCGGCCAGGGTCTCAACCACCGCCAAGTTTAATGTCGTTAGGGTTTTAAATAAATAGGCACCAGCTGTTAGCCCAGTTGTTTGGGCATTCATGCTTTACATTAGCAAATTTGATTTACTCCATGTGTGTATAAAACCAATACACTGAATGCGTTCATAAATTTCTGGTTTGGGTTGGATTAGCTCGGAAATGTGTATCCACAGAATTTGGCAGTATTTGATCAGCAATAAGGAAGCGGCCATGGGGTCTCAAACCACCGCCAAGTTTTTAATGTCGTTAGGGTTTTTTAAATAAATAGGGCACCAGCTGTTGGCATAGTTGTTCTGGGCATTCATGCTTTACATTCAGCTAATTTGCATGTTGTTTGTAGTCTACGTGGAAAATTTTAATACAAAATGAGCTGATTCTGAATTCAACCTATATATGGATCATCTACTTGTCTTGCAAAAGTTATTTCATACTCACATGTTAATCAATCTTATATAATCAATTTGCCCAAACAAACGCAATGAAATACAAGGAATAATAATTCTAAGTATTCACAGGGGCAGTTGTATTATCTGTGAAAATTCAATATTCATATTATAAACAACATTAGCAGAACATTATGACACATTTATGTTTCAAACTATACCTATGCATTAATACGAGGCTAAGTCTTCTGAAAAACTGCCAAATAAACATCCACCGGGAAACACTGTCTTAAGGGTTACTAAAGACGAGAGGTAGGGGTGCAATAAAAAGCGGTACCAATTATATGCATGGTGCCAATATGGCCAGAATGGTGTTCCAACATTAATCCAAGTAATCACACACAAACAGTTACATGACTCCAAAAGAAATAGATGAGGTGGTACCTTAATACTGTTTTGGTTGACAACAATAAACTTAGCTTCACTTTTGGCGTTCTTTATAACCTATAATTCAGCAAACCAATTCTGCAGGTTAGCACCTACTAATGTGCTGGCTACTAATTGGTAAACTATATATACCCCACCAATAATCTTAAGATAGTCTGAATAAAGGAGATGAGGTTGTACCTTAATGTTGTTTTGTGTAGTTTTCTCGATACTCACTGCAAGTAATGGCTAACAACCAGATCAATCTTCCACAATACACCCCCAAAATCTGATATGCAGCGGAATGGTAACCTTGGGGTGCTACGTCAAAGTACAACAATCAAGATATAGGAAACGACCTTAAATGGACGTTTTAAACAAGATCATTCGATGCATTATAACAAAATCAGAGTTCATACATTAGGTCCCATATGTTTTGAAAAGAAAAGTCATAGACATACTACATACGTTCTTTAAACAAAAGATTTATAATCCCAAAAGACGACATAAGTTTTCATAGATAAAAGTTGCATCGAATTTAAATAAAACACAGAATCCATCTTCATAGATATCCATCACGGCTCCCATCCAAGCTTATATCTGAGGACCTGAAATTAAACATGTTAAAAGTCAACACAAAGGTTGAGTGAATCCATATGTTTATAAGTAAAAGAGCGGACCATAAGATTTTAGGTACTAGTAGACTATGAAACAAGTTCAGTAGTCCAAAAACATGTATTAATGCACTAAGCTCATGACCCCGAAGCCTTAACTAGATGTTTGCCCCAACTAGAATATAGGATGCTTGCCAACAACCTCACTTGTCCTCTCAATGTTAAATGCACCATGATCAAACTAGTGACCCAAGTAAGGTGGGGATTGTCAGTCCCGATAGATCTATCCACAACACTAGCGCTCACTACAATTAGCAATTAACGGCTCATGATAAATAGGGACTTCACGGCAAGAAGGTAACTTAGGCATTAATAATCAGGCAGTAATCTGGATAGCATACACTTTGAAAACACTTGAAAACACTTGTGTCCGTAGTAAAACAAGCATGTAATTCCACCCCGTAGAGTTTGTAAAACAAGTAGATAGAAATGGGGGCTATGAACTCACCTTAGAAGTGAAGTGATGAAATAATCGGGTAAATGGCAGAAAACGTATCACGGAAATATCCGAAAGCAACCTAAGTAAATATATGTCGTATCAGTACTCAAGTACTTTGACTTAACAACTATCATATACAATCCTATATAGTTATCATCATACTATCATTCGGGCTATCATAATTAAGAGGTCATGACATGACGTACGAGGAGCTAGGATACTTTAAATCGTAAATCCAACAACTCGTCGATACGCCATCCGAAGAGGCCTCATTATGAAATTCCCTAGTAATATAGCACTTTGATAACTAATAACATATATATTTCTATATAGCTACATCACCATCTAATCGTTTTAGCGAAATTATATTTATAAAGTAAAAACGTTTATAAATAACCCTTTAACAAAAACGGCGTAAAATGCACGTTTCAAGTCGTTATGTTTTCAGGAAACAACCATGGTGACAAGCCGTGCCTCTCCAACACACTTCATCCAGCTGTCACTATCTATTCAAATACGTTTATTCGAAGGGATGGGAATGTCCAAAGTGTTTGTTGCCTAAAACTGACAGATATATGCATTGCAGACACAGGTAACCACACACTAACAATTTTTTTTTGCGTTACTCCTGCTTTGTGAACACGAGTTATTGACAAGTAAAGCATCTGTTCTTGAAATGAATATATAGGATTAGCAGCATCATCTATGGCCGAAAAAAGGGCAGCCAATATCAAAGGAAAAGCAATTGGTGATACGCCTAATGTGGCACCTCCCGAAACAGGTTGCAAAACGACAGGTAATGAGATAATTTAAAAAGAACCAGGTTCACTCCCATAAGAAAGCATTACAACTTTAGTAGTTAACTTTGATTGTAATGAGTTAATGGAATTAGGAGCAGCATCCATACCAAAGAAAATAACTACCGATCTCAAAGGAAAAGCAACAGCTGATCCTAATAATGTGGCAACTACCAAAACAAGACGGACAAACCACAGGTAATGTACTATTTAAAAAACAAACAAGCTTACTCCCTATAAGAAGCATTTACAATTTTAGTCCTTTTAGCATTCCAGGTGTTGAACTTTTCTGCCATTTTTTTCTCAGACCTAGGGAAAAAAACATCTAAAAACAGGAGGAAACCAGCCGCCTTAGCCTCATCAGGATAGTTTTTGTAACACCCCCAAAATCGGGTCGCAGCGGAAAGGTAACAATGGGGTGCTACGTCAAAGTACAAAAATCAAGATATAGAAAACGACCTTAAATGGACGTTAAAAATAAGATTCATTCAATGTCATTACAAAAGATCAGAGTTTTCACGTTAGGTCCCATAGTTTTAATAAAAAGACATTAAGATTTTATAAGACAAAAGTTTCATTAAATTTAAGAATCAAATACCCTCAAATAAGATAACCGTCACGCTCCCATCAAGCTTATACCGTCCAGCACCTGAGATTAAAACATCTAAAACGCAACAAAATTGTTGATAAGATCATATGTTTATCAGGAAAATAGCCGTGGACCACAAGATCGAAGTAATAGTAGACTATGAAACACATTCAATAGTCTAAAACATGTATTATTGCCCTAAGCTCATGACACCGAACCTTAACGTAATAAACTGTAATCAAACTAGTACTCGAGGTTTTTGCCCCAAACAATCGGATACAGATGTACAAAAACATCCTACGAATATCTCAATACAGAATGCTGCCAAACATCCTACGAATTTCTTCGAATATTAAATGTGTCCAATTGTCAACTAGGAAACCACAATCCTAGACGGGATGGTCATCCCGATAGATCTTATCATACCACTACGTATACCCATCAGGTAAATAACGATCATGATAAAAAGGGGTCTAGCGGCAGCAGGGTACTTAGCAATAATGTAATCAGGAAATACATACAGTTTGAAAACACTTGTGTCCAAAGAATCAAGCATGTAATCTCCCCCAATTTTAATAAAACACGCAGTAAGTAAAAGGTGGCTACTAACTCACCTTGATTGAATGGAAATCAACAAGTAATCACCATAAAGAAAAAGCGTCACGCTTACGATCGAATGCAACCAAATCCAATATAGGTCGTATAAGTACTAAACACTTTGATTATTTATAGAAAAGCGAACGCGTACGAGAAAAAAATAATTAGTGAAATATATGACGTCGTAAATGACCTGAAAATACGAAATGTTACATTGAGAATGTCCTCCTTTAACCACAGGTGCTTATTTTGATCAAGTTATTCTTTGATTTGTTGATTTAGCTGCATTGATGATATAAAGTTCTAATAATCATGTAACAAGGAATGTAATCACAATCCTTTTCCCTGCATCGTCTTTAATGTCGGCCTGATGGTTTTAATAAAGAGCCAGGTTCTGTTTGTTTACAGAGTCAATGTAAACCATTGATTTGACATTCGTATGCATCTAATGTTTGAGATAATTATTTTTCTTATATATGAAGCATAACCAAATGTAAAGACAATAGCAAAATGTATTCATTGATTCTGTTGAAAACATTACATCATTATATCATATGTTAACATCATAACATCTCAAGATGACAGTCTTACTTATTGATAAACCTAACATAACCCAACAACCAATGACACTCTACCCCGTTTCTTCCATCTCAGCTACATAACCAGCCTTCAAACGCATTCTAACATGAGCACCAGCCAATAATTGTTCCAAAACCCCAACCCTTGCAGAGTCACGTGCCACCATCTCCCTCATGTACTCCAAAGGCTTCAATGCATCTTCCCGCTGGCCCAGGGCCTCCAATTCAACTATCAACCATCGATCCTTCATTATGCTCACCCTCAGAGCAGAACAAAGTTCACGCAGAACGTTGATAAAAGCTTCATCAGACTTCCGTGCTTGACTAAATACGACCTTCATCTTATCTTTAAAAAGAGAAGAACCGAAAACCTCACTTAACTTATCCAATATATAGAGAGCATCCATGTTCAAAACCTTAAATGAAAGGGTCTAGATGTGTCTATGATAAGGAAAGCTATACCTTAATTCCAAATTAAATAACCACTCGTAGAAACTCAAAAGTCCTTCAAGTAAAAAGAAACTGATAGGACTTAAAGATACTAATGAGAATTATCTAAAACTTCAAAAATTCTCTAACTATTTGCCTTTTGTGACTACAGTTACAACTATATTATAGTTCCTGCCCCATTTCCAAAACCACACATTCATTTCCCATCCACCTGCTTTGGAACTCACACGGGTTTTGTAAACGCGATCTATTACCGTGTTTGGTTTCTCACCTAACCTTGCTGCACTTATAGGACCCAACATTCAATCACACTGTGTAGCAAAATATAAATTGGGGTAGATTACTTTTATTACCTTCTCATAACTGCAAACAACTTATATGACAGCAACCAAATGATCCCTTATGTTATGTTTTCAGGAAATAACTATGGTGACAAGCCGTGCCTCTCCAACATACTTCATCCAGCTGTCACTATCCATTCAAATACGTTTATTCGAATGGATGGGAATGTCCAAAGTGTTTGTTGCCTAAAACTGACAGATATATGCATTGCAGACACAAGTAACCACACACTAACGATTTTTTTTGCGTTACTCCTGCTTTGTGAACACAAGTCATTGACAAGTAAAGCACCTATTCTTGAAATGAATCTATGGGATTAGCAGCATCATCCATGGCCGAAAAAAGGGCAGCCAATCTCAAAGGAAAAGCAATTGCTGATACGCCTAATGTGGCACCTCCCGAAACAGGTTGCAAAACGACAGGTAATGAGATAATTTAAAAAGAACCAGGTTCACTCCCATAAGAAAGCATTACATCTTTAGTAGTTAACTCTGATTGAAATGAGTTAATGGAATTAGGAGCATCATCCATACCGAAGAAAATAACTGTCGATCTCAAAGGAAAAGCAATAGCTGATCCTAATAATGTGGCAACTACCAAAACAGGACGGACAATGACAGGTAATGTACTATTTAAAAAACAAACAAGCTCACTCCCGTTAGAAAGCATTACAATTTTAGTCCTTTTAGCATTCCAGGTGTTGAACTTTTCTGCCATTTTTTTTCTCAGACCTAGGGAAAAAAACATCCAAAAACAAGAGGAAACCAGCCGCCTTAGCCTCATCAGGTTAGTTTTCTAATTCATAATCTTCTTTTACAAAAAACACCCTCATGTGCGATTATTGTTTATGTTAACCAACTCATACGCATCATGTGATGTTAATCCCAGGGGTTGAAGTTTCCTATCATAGCCTAGGAGCTCCATCCTACCAATGTCCCAACTGCAATGCAACAATGTTGTATGAGGAAAGAAATAACAAAGCAAACAAGGATCAAAACCCAACATTCTCACTTTGCTGCCAACAAGGTAAAGTCTTGCTCCCTCGATTTAAGGACACACCTGAACCATTAAACAGGTTGCTTGACTACAACCAACCAGCAACATCCACCTTTAGGGACCTGATTAGGGTCTATAATGGTATGTTTTGCTTCACATCCTTTGGAGCCAGGATAGACCATTCAATTAACAAGGGCAGGGGTCTTTATACATTCCGCATAAATGGGCAGAACTATAATAGAATTGGATCTCTCCTACCTACAGAGGGCACCCAACCAAGGTATGCTCAGCTGTGGTTCTTTGATACCCACAACGAGATTTGAAATCGATTAGGTGCTTTTATGGATACCGACAGCGAAGAAGGAGTGGATGGGACAATAGTTGGCAGTTTGATAAGAATGCTTGATGCCAACAGTGCCATTGCCAAGGCTTTTCGGATGGCAAGGGATTGGTGTCATGCAGATACAACTGCCAACGTGGAATTGCGCCTGTTATCCGAAAGAACCAGATCAAAGCAATACAATTCACCGACTGTCGCAGAAGTAGCTGCCCTAATCACAAATGATTTTGGTGATGGAGAACCTACAAGAGATATAGTTGTTTGCAAAAAAGACAGTCCGCCAAAAAGGATTTCAGAGTTACACCCATCCTACATGGCACTACAATACCCTTTGCTATTCCCATATGGAGAAGATGGCTATCATGAAAAGATCCCGTATCATACTAACAAAGGGAAGCGAAAGACTACCAGGGATTACGTCACAATGAAAGAGTATTATGCATACGTTATTCAATACAGAAAAGATCAGTGGACGACTCTGCATAGAGGGGGAAGGTTATTTCAATAGTATTTGGTAGACGCATTCACTGTAATTGAAGAAAAAAAAGGCTTAGTTGGACGTGAAACAATCAAGACACCCTACGTGTAGATCTGTATCACAATGTTGTGGATGCCATTACAAGGGGTGACACAAATGCCGCAGGCCTGGGTAAAAGAATCGTTCTGCCCTTTAGTTTTACAGGCGGTCCAAGGTACATGATGCAGAACTATCAAAATGCAATGGCTTTGTATCGCGCATATGGCAACCTAAACCTGTTCATCACATTCACTTCCAACCCAAAGTGGCCTGAAATTAATGAAATGCTCGCATACATCCCAGGACAGAGGGCCCATGATCGTCCAAAAGTAGGGACAAGGGTGTTTAAACTGAAACTAACAGAATTATTAAATGACCTAACTAAGAACCACGTCTTTGGGGCGACCCGCGTAGGTAACGACCGTTGACCTAAAATGCTTTGGATGTATATTATTTCTAACCCTACCCACCAACAACTTATGCTTCTATTTCACTTTCTCACAGTTGTGTATGTTATTGAATAAAAGATGCAAGGAAGCAACGGACATAGATGATATCATTTCAGCAGAGTTACCGTCTCTAACAGCTGATCCGGTAGGATACAAAGCTGTGTCAGACTACATGCTACACGGACCTTGTAGAAAGGATAACAGAGCCGCAGCATGTCACGTAGAAGGGAAGTGTTCAAAACACTTTCCAAAACCTTTCTACGTAGAAACTGTAATTGATCAGGATGGAAACCCTATTTACAGGTGAAGGGATGACAAAGTTTGCGTAAAAAAGGGTAATTTCACATTTGATAACAAACATGTTGTCCTACACAACCGTTATCTGTTGCTGAAATACCATGCACACATTAACGTCGAATGGTGCAATAGATCAAAAGCAATTAAGTACTTATTTAAGTATCTAAATAAAGGACCAGATAGAGCAACAATCGTCATACAGGAAAATGTCCAGCAAGGCCAGGGTATGACAGAGCAAAAGGTCATGGTGGTTGATGAAATTAAGAACTACCTAAACTGCCACTACTTAACGCCTTGTGAAGCGGTGTGGCGGATCTTCTCATTTGACATCCACCACTCATACCCGTCAATGATGAAACTAAACTTCTATCTTCCAAACCAACAACCTGTGACTCTGCATGATACTAAGTGTTTGCATGCTTTGCTTCAGAAGGAAGATATCTATGTGACAATGTTTACTGATTGGTTTGACTTAAACGAACGGCATCCACCCGCAAGGAACCTAACGTACGCCCAGATTCCGGAACATTATGTGTGGCACGAACAAGCAAAAAAGTGGAGGCCGCGAAAACAAAGAAAGTGCATTTGTAGGATTGTTTACTCAACCCCATCAGCAGGGGAACATTATTTCTTATGGATGCTCTTGAATGTTGTGAGGGGGCTCGGGAAATTTGAACAACTCCTGATGGTTAACGGCAGAATATGTGCTACATTCAAAGAGGCGTATTTCGCTTATGGCTTGCTAAATGACGACAAAGAATGGACCCGAGCGATACAAGAAGCAAGTTTGTGGGCATTAGGCCCTCAGCTACGCGACCTGTTTGTGACAATCTTACTCTTCTATGACGTAAGCAGGCCCCTAAAACTATGGGAGGAAAACTAGGGAGTTTTGTCAGATGAAATTTTCCACAAAAAACGCCTTCTTTTTAAGTACCCTGAGTTGTAGCTAACCACGTAACAGATTCAGAACTACTGTCTCATGGAAATTCAAGACTCTTGAATACAAATGGAAGGACCTTAACAGAATTTAGCGACATGTCACAACCTAACCCAGCGTTGCTAACAAGCGTGGATAACCGTTTGATAAGGGAAGCATAGGCTTTTGATGTGAACAAAAGCAGGATTCAACACCAGCAACTTTACCCACAATTAAACCCTGAACAACGTTTAATCTATGAAGAAGTGGTAGATTCAGTTCATAATAAGAAAGGCCAGTTTCACTTTGTTTATGGACCAGGGGGTACCAGGAAGACGTTTTTATACAAGACAATCATTTCAAGGCTAAGATCAGAACTGAAGATTGTACTTGCTGTCGCTTCTTCAGGTGACCCACTATAAACAAAATAAGTAGCTGACTATGTGGTATTCTAACTATAATACACGCCTCACCCTGTTTTCTTATGTGAATCAGGTATTGCTTCGCTGCTCCTGCCAGGCGGCAGGACTGCTCACAGCAGGTTTGTTATTCCACTGGAACTATTGGAAAATAGCACATGTGGCATCAAACAGAACACCCACTTAGTGGAACTCATGCAACAGGTGGAGCTCATCATTTGGGATGAAGCCCCGATGACGCAGAAATACGCCTTCGAAGCATTAGACAAGACCCTCCGAGATATATTGGGCTACCCAGACCCAGATAAACAGAACAAAATCTTTGGTGGAATGACGGTCTTACTTGGGGGAGATTTCAGGCAAATTCTCCCGATAATACCAAAGGGCAAGAGGGCAGACATTGTACAGGCATGTATCAACCGCTCAGAACTATGGAAACATTGCAAGGTTTCAACACTGAAACGAAGTATGAGGGTAAATGAATATAATTCAAATGGCGACATTGATACTCGAAAACAAGCGTTTAATCAATGGGTTTTGGCTGTTGGCGATGGCAAAGTGCCTGCCAGAATTAAAGATGGGGAGGACGAACCTACATGGATTGAGATACCAGAAACCTTCCTTATTCCCTCATCAGAATCACCAATTCAGCAGATTGTCGAAGAGACCTATCCTAACTTTATTCAGAGGCAAAAAGACGATGCGTACCTAAGAGAGCGAGCAATTCTTACCCCTAGGAATGACGATGCCGATGCAATTAACGCATACATGTTTGACAAGTTAGCAGGTCAGGCTATAACCTACCATAGTGCGGACGAGATATGCAAAGGATCAACCGATACACTAGATCAACATAACCTATACCCGACCGAATTCTTAAACACACTAAATTTCTAAGGAATGCCCCCCACGCTTTAACGTTAAAAAAGGAACTCCCCATCATGCTATTGAGAAATGTTAATCCAAGCCAGGGCCTATGCAATGGCACCCGGCTCATTATTACTGAACTCTGTGAATTTATAATTCGCGCAAAAATCCTTACCGGCTCACACGTGGGGGATACAGTCACAATACACAGGATCATCTTATCATCAACACAGTCAAAATGGCCCTTTGTCTTGAAAAGACGACAATACCCGGTAAGGCCATGCTACGCAATGACAATCAACAAAAGCCATGGACAGTCACTTAATTATGTTGGGCTCTATCTTCCCAACCTCGTGTTCAGCCATGGACAGCTATATGTCACACTGTCAAGGGTCACAAATCCTAACGGCTTGAAAATACTAATGAAAGAGGACAGCGACAAAGAACTCAAAAACTGCACCCGGAACATTGTTTATAAAGAGGCTTTTGACTACCTTACTTGAGACACTCATGTAAAATTCCAATGCCAATTAACTTTTACTATTGCACTCTTTTCTACACGCACTCGCATTATCACTACAACACTATCATATGAACATTTAAATCTCCTTTGAACAGTTAAACTGACTACACAAGGCAACCAGAACCCACAATACTCTAAAAAATACAAGAACAAACCCATCTAACTTTAAAAAATAGTCAATATAATGTTTACACAACATAATTAAAGAACAGACCTGTATTCTGGGCTTCATATGTCATTCCCATGTAGTCTATCCATTAAAGGCCTGCACCTGTTTAAACATTTAAACTTTAATATCCACACCAGGAAAATGAAACTCCATAGTCCACCATATTCGGTTACAGGTTAAATAGGGAGAACAAATGATTCAAATGATACAGGATAAGATTAATACAACCAGGAGTTTGTTTAAACACTTTCAAACTATGTTTGGTTTATTTCCATCCAATAACCAAACACACCAATACCCTATTAGAGTAACTTCAACTACAAAATTCTGAATCACGTCACACCAACATGTATACAGGTTGCATGTAAAATAAGTAAAGCACATTCATAACACAACTTACAAAATACAGTTGATATCATCATTTTTAAGAGTAAAAACAGAAACATACAGTCTTATTCAATTCAATATCATACAAAGTACCAGCTGAAATACAACATAAGCTACATAATCTTTCCTAAAAGACTTAAACAGCACTACGATTACACAAGTACACAGTCAAGGAATACGCCACTATGCCAGCATCCTCAATAAGGAACCAGACCATCAAGCTTCTTAATGAATAGCTCTTTCTTGCTAGCATTCAACTCTATTTCCCTCTCCAAAATCTACATTTGAGCCACGTTCTCCTGATCCTTCAGCTGAATCTCCTTCAGAAACTCCACCGGTTACTTTCAAGCTCCCCAATGAACTCAGCCTCGCACTAACCACATTGTGAACTACTACCGCTACCCTATTAATCTGCCTGTCAAACCTATAGTCTTCATCAACCGACCTACGACAGTAAAGAATAAGCATCTGTTCCCAATAGACAGATTCAAAAGTGGTACGAAGCTCGCCTAAAAGTGGTGGTAACCAGGACATTATTAATTAACCTTCCTATGTGTGGCAAAACCTAGACAAGAGTGCATAAACAAATGACGCCAAACACACTTTAAATAGATAAACCCAAGGTAACACTCAATACCCTATCAATGCTAACAAAGCCCGACAAAAAAAACTTGACATGCATAACTGTAGATAATGGAACAAACTTCCTGATAACCTAACCTTACCAAATAATATGCCAGAAACAACAACCATACTCCATTATTTGAAAATCTTATCTTATCTATGCATACATGTTCATAACAGTGTGCACCATTCCATATGAAACAACATACCATTAGAGGAATTTCAAAGTTCTGAATATCTCAACACCATATTATTATTTATTCTAAAAGCAAAAACTTCAGTACATAACAGCAAACACTTAAAACAAAGGGTATTCAAGCTAAACAAAACTCATCCCTCGACATCAAAGCACATAAAACAAAAACATAAGTACTTAGGAACGCCTACTCCTGCACTTCCATATCAGTCACAAAACCAGCCTTCAAAGCCGCCCCAACCTGAGCACGTGCCCACAGTGCTTCCAACTCCCCAAGAGTAATTGCATCACGACCAACAATGGCTCTCATATGCTCCAAAGACTTCGCAGCACCTTCCACCTCACCTAAAGCCTCTAACTCGGCTACCAACCTCCGCTTAGTACTCATTGAGACCCTAAGTGCCGAGCAAAGATTGTGCATCAAACTACCTAAAGATTCGTCCTCATAACGCGAACGACCAAACACGTACTTTATATTATCACCAAGGCTAGGGGATCCAGCAACCTTCGACAACTTATCAAGAAAAAAAGATGGACCATTTTTACCAAATACAAATAACAAACAATATATGTGAGTAGGATATAATACTGTGCACCATAACTTACATATAAATAACAACACTTAAAGCCCTTAAATATTCCATAGGGGAAGTCAAAAGACATAACCACCCATTTTGTAACTCATATATCTTGAACTAGGGGACTTAATAGAGGATGGTCTGAAAAAAATAACAGTTATATGCTTTCATTGTTGATATCCCACCAATCTCTACATCGGCTATAAAGCAACACTGATTGCAGGTTTACTATGGACTATTATACATTCGTTCTACACATGAGAAGGCTCATACATTTACAAGAAAAGGAATAAATGACATGATGAGCTTACCTTCGCCAAACTCCAAACGGTAACATCCGCATACGATTCCTAAAAGCACAGATGCCTGGTGGTATACTCTAACTGTAAACGCATACACAACCACGTTACTTGGCCAACAAATACACACCCAAATATGCATCTTTCGACCTCACATTGTAGAAACAGAAATCGAATAAAACCTACCCTTCATACAACTCATTCTAAAGATAACACACACATACAAAGCCAAATCATATTCTCAAACCACATGCACCAACAGATATACCTGCATTGCAAATAAATCTAAACACGGAAAAGTAACCAATCAACATCTCTTTATACAAAAAAAAACATACAAACTACAACAACATAAAAGGGGGGTTCACATTTGTTGTTCATCTATTCTTAGATAAAAAAACATATCATCAATAGGATTTAATAATTCAGAATCAACAACCAACTAACCAGCAACAATGACACATCAAACAACAATATTCATAACATATTCAAACGCAGAAATAAATGCATACACAACACATTAATAATTTCCAACACATTCAAAACAAAAATAAAAGGCATAAACAACAAAATCACTTCATTAATACCATAAAGTTACCATTTCATTAAAACCAGATTCTAAACCATTCATACAACTTTCATAGTTCAACTTATCATAGACCACAGACACAGATTACCTAAACAAAAGACTAAACAAACATAAACCATAAAGAACCACACAAAAGAAACCCAACCCAACCCTAACCATCATTGGCTTCAGCCTCCATCACACGAACATGCTCCTCCTTGATCTCAATCTGCTTCTTCGCCTGAGTAATGCAATCATTCAAAACACCCAACCTAGCCTGTTCATCACGCACATCATCCCTGAGGCACAACAGTGTGTCAAAAACTTCGCCAGGATCCGCAGAAGCTTCCAACTCTGCAATGAGTTCAGTCAACTAGGCCAACAAATTCCTAGAGGTTTGGACTTCCTCACGCATACAGTTAATGAAACGACGCCGCCAGAAATTTATTGCTCAAAAAAAGAACTTCATATACTTTTGGACAGACGTCTCTCTACTGAAATCGATCAAATTATTGATAACCCTTCTTGCAATTTGGTTTCCAGCAACAGGTCCTGCAATCGAGTACAAACTTGGGTGAAATTAAAAGAGTGGAAAATTAGGAGAAGATTGTAGTGGTGATGCAAGAAGTGAGATAGTGATGTGGTTTATATAGGAGATATATGTGATGAAGATAAGAGGTTTCAACCATCATTGCACATACAGTGGAAACGACGTCTCAGGAGTGATATAACGGTCAAATGGTTGGAGCAGAAAACGTATTAAGTCTCACTTCCTACTATCCACAAAATAAGCCATCATGCTCCTACAAGACAACAAACTAAACCCTCAATATCCTAAAAAACCTTAACTAAACCCTCTAACTTAAAAAAAATACACAACCTAAGCTCTCACACTCACTAACTAGACGAAACTCAACCCCTAAAACATCCCTTTAAATCTAAAAAACACCCAACACTTCTAAACAATTATCATAATAACATTACTATAGCTTATGTTTTCCAAAAATTACGGCACCGGATCGCTAGCAACTTCTAAACACCCTAGCATACTTTTAAGAATACCCAAACCCAAACAAAAACTGTTACAAAATAATCCGCATATCCTAACACTAAAATTGGTTACCCATTATATAACGACACCACTTATACCATAACTAATAGAGATGTCAAAATAAGCAGCGTACAAATTTACAGATCATTATCGCAACGCACATTCCAACCACTCTACTCAAACATACATATTAAATCATACAACTAATATTAAAACCATTCGCAATATAAAACAATCTAACACTCTCACTTTTCTGCCAGACTCAACCCGGTGCAACGCACGGGTGTCGTCAAGCCTCGTCAACAAAAATTACGTGGTTAAACCAAGTTGACTCAAGATTAAATATTAGACCATTATTTACCCTATATCGACTATAATTACAAAATGAAATCATTGTAACAATAGTTTTATTATATCGAAAATTGTGATAAACTAGGTATAAGGCGGTCTTACGTTGCTGCGGAGTCTAATATCCGATGAAAATTTAGCTGTTGTTGGCTTGTATTTATATCAAAAACTACAACGACATAAGATGAAGACAAAACTAACAAATTAATTTTTTACTTATTTTAACACATGAATGTGACATGTAACTCATTCACTAACACTTATGTATATATCATAAATTAGATACATAAATAATTTTGTGTTGCAAAATACATACTATCTAAAAAGAAACAATCAGTTTAAATCTAACATAGCTCTAGATACTCTTATAATAGACATCACATATCTTACTCATGTTTTTTATTACTGATTGATGAATAAATGTGCCATCCTTTATAAATGCAATAATATTTTGGCGAAACAGTTTTCTGTTCTATAGTTAAACCAACATGTGTGATATATATATGTCAATTATTGTTGGTTAACTTTAAACGCGACTGATGTCAGTAACAAGAATTTACCATAAATTCAGGATCAAATGTTTATTCAGACAACTCAGCATGTATGAGGAACCTTATTTTAACACTGGTCTAATGCGAACAATGTAAGAAATTACATGTGGCCATGCTTATATGACACAAACGTTAAACATAAACACAAATGTTAAGCAAACAGTGTTTTATAACACTTATAAATATAGTTTTTGTCATGCTACCGAGAACTCGGCATAGAAGGAACCATGCAAAATAAAGTTTACAACCATTGTTCACTCAACAAATAAATCTTGCTCTTTTAACCATGTTAACCAAAATACACAACATCATACATACATACATGCATCATACATACGTACCTAAGGATCAGTTCTACACTCCATGGACCAATTTGTCTTATTTAAGCTTTTTGGCAATGGGATGGACTTTATCCTCGATAAAATGTTTAAACAACCCTTTTTTGACTGACTTTGTATTTGGTTTGCTTGATATGATACTTTTGTCTGCAAGATGTAGTTCAGGCATAGCAGGCGGAGTGGAAACGTCACTCAACTTTTCCACTGTAGTGGTCGATGACCCAAATGATTCTTCAACAACATTTACCATTATCGCCAAACAATTTATCAAAGGTTGAAGTTATGGTAGCAGGTGTTTGGTTTAGTATACTGTCAAAAATAAAGTCAAACTGACCCGCTTTGCTGGAAGGATCGATATGGAATTCAAAGATAACTGCTTTCCTTTTAGTGTTGTGATTAATGGCGGGAAATGATAAGGATCTTTGTCGTCAAACTGTTGTAAGAGCTCCGAGCATCTGTCACAACAATGTTTTTAGCATCTGGACTGAAAAAAGTTAAAGAAATAGTTGACGAGCCGTCTGTGATGAACCCTTTGAAGTAGTACCTGAAACTTACAAACCATCATTAATAGAAATGAAAAGTACAACAAAAGTTGAGCGAATAGATTTCACATACTACTGGCAAGCAAATGCAATAGATTTTTTTAAGTAGTACATGCATACACAGGCAAAAATTAGTATGTTAACTACCTGTAAGACGATGTTTGATGAGGTCCATGATCATGACACATCAACACCAAACCATCAATCATAACTTTTCTGTTACAATCAAAGCAAGTCATGTAGTACCATGGTTTTTCTATATTGATGCTTGTTAGCGTTGCCTCGCTTGTAAACCTGACTCGTTGATTGAGCGTTAAGTCATGAATCAAAGGATGGTTAGAAATTTGCAACAATGATCAAACAACCAAATTGTATCATAACTTAAATAAAACTGCTGCGACCAAAAATGGAATAAACAAAGCATTGTCGGTTACCAGATAGCTATGAGGATTCTGCTACAACAACTCTTCTAAAATAAATCGGTTTCTTATTTGCTCTCTTTCCACATCATCACAACACTCTTTTTCGATTTTCATCGGTGGAAATATCTCAAACCTTTGCGTGTACCTATATAATATTTGTACACGATTAGTCGAGTCATGTAATTGTTAACTCCTAGCCAAAATCTAATTTATTTATTTTACTTACTCGATAATTGCATCCTCGATTCCTGAAATGCTGGATTTATATAGTAGTGAGTTGTTGGAGTGGCTGCCAACTAAATTCCTATAACCGGCAGGACACAAAGGTCATGTATTTAGTAAATATTTTTAAAGCATATGCATGAAATGCGGTTTTTTAAAATTACCTCCATATGTCTATACCCTACATGAGCTAACAATAATTTGGATAGGCTTCGACAGTGCTTCATATAAATGCATGTTAAATTTCAATGCTATTTCATTCCACATCAAAAATTCAATATTGTTTCCACTGTGCATGCATCACAAAAAGATAGAAACAAAACGAAACATGATCAATATAATCATAAAAAAACACATGTTCTAACGCTTAGAAAATCAGCAATTATAACATCAAGTCACACACATTAAAAAAATCATATGACCAAGTAGAGAAAATAGTCGATTCAAACATCTCGCACTTTTACAAATTCAGAAAATATAAACATAAATCAAAAGATCATTACCCTCCCAAAATATACAAATTGCAGAATTTTGGCGCTCACAATAACAACTTAAACACAGGGGAAAAAAGCCATATGACCACAAATTACAGAAACTTGCCATTTTGACTGCGATAATAGTGGTTGCTAAGTTGGGAAAATCTCAAATAAAGCCATGAATTTTGATATGCTATATGTCGCACCCTCATGTAGCAACTGATTAAAATGCTGCCTATCACGGGTATCCATATTGGCTTGAATAGCGTTCCCCTGTAAATAAAAACAATTGTTTTACGTCACATTTTCATACAATCATTGAAAAGCATTGCCAATTTTTTAACAAGCTTTGGATGGCTAAACCTCTATGTAAAGCAGCATACAACAAAATCCTGTTGGTATCAACGGCGATATGCTTTTGGCTATCCATTTTCAGTAGACTCTCGCTTCTATTATTTTGTTAACGTCATTTATCTATAAATCACCAAAGCTAGTAATAGCTGCATGATGAGGTGTTATTTAATACACTTTTTCGGGGTCATTTAACCCTCAAAATCATGCAAATATGCCCAAATAATGTACTTAGTCATTTCTTTTTGTTATTTTAGCATTTGGGAAGCACTTGGAGGAAAAACACGTGACTTGGGCTCGATTCGAGAAGAAACTTGACAAAAACATAATTTTCAAGCTGGCAACTCCCATCCTGACGTATTCACCAAAAGTACCTAGAAAGTGGAATTTTGGACGAAAAGTATGACTTCTCAGTAGGCGGAGACGACATCACATAAACCTTTTGACGCCGTCAGGATTGCATGGCGACGACGTCACCGATTATAGCGACATCGTCACAATAGCAAACATGAAGAAACCATTAGAACCTTCGACGGGGTGACAACGTTACAAACCCTAGTGACGCCGTCAGAGCCCACATCTTGTATATACAAACTTTATTTTTTCATATTTTTGTGTGGAAACATGGGAGAACTTTGTGTGCAGCTATTTTGGTCGAATTTTAGGGTTTTGTAACCCTCTTGTACTGACATACTCACATGTTTAATTGAAGTGAAGTCTCCTTATTCATTTATTCATTCAATATGTCTATCTGTTGTTTGGTTTTATGTTGTTCTTCGCTTTTTATTAACATGGTAGGCTAAATTAATTAGTGTTTGCTTATGATTGCATGAATCCTAGTTTATAATCTTTGATTTATTTCTTCTTGTTAGCGGGGTGCGCGTTAGGCTCTAAAAAACTAGCTATAAGATAATACATTAACATAGACGTCTAGGAAAACGTGATTAGGTTATATGAAACCTACAACTAAGTTCGTCATAGCTAGTTGATTTTAGGTAGATTCTTTCTTAAGTATTTATTGCGCGTGATTAACTATTAGGAGGGAGTGTGTTTGAGAGGTAACGCCCGAATAGGTTGTCACGTAAAATGCAAGCCTGACCAACTCGCTGCAGAATTAGGGGAATACTTACACATTATACTAACGAGGGTGACAGGCAATAAATTAGAGAGAGCAACCAGGAAGTGGTGCATGATTAAGTAATCACGTTTGTTTACCTATACAAGTTTCCTACCAAATTTATATTTCTTGCATTTAAGAGTAGTTAGTAGTTTAGTTTAAAAACCCACTCTTCAAAACCCAAGATTTTAACTTGCTTTCTAAAAAAAATATAAAAATACAAAAATATTCTTCACTCAACCTTTAGACCCTAGTAACATACAATTCGAACCTACCCCACTATTCCCCCAGAGAACGATAATAACCCCTCGAGTCTTGCCTATACTACACTAAAACGGTTAGGTACTCTGCCTAGGAGAGTTGTAAAACTTTTGTGGTGTAACCTGCCGCATCACTGCACGCGTAACAATCGTCATCTTGCAACAAAACATAAAATCATTAAACAATGACAACAAAGATGCTAATGTATGTATCTTTTACAACGCATAAACAAAAATATCTGTATTCTATAAAAAATCCATCTCACAAAATGCAATTGCAACATATGCATATATTCTTAGAATTCCATATATGAATTTAACATTAATAAGCAAATTAAAAAAACTACCTGAACACCTGCGAGTAATGAAATAAAGCATACCATAAACTAAAATGAGAAACACTAGCTGCTATTATAAGACAAATAGAAACGCAAAACGATTAAATATCAAAAAGCATCCTTTAACCACAAAGACTATCCTAAAAGTCGAAAAACAACTTACACCGCCTATCTCAGGCCAAAACATGCAAACTCAACAACGACATACATTTATAATCACCTTCATAAGCATGCAACAAAAAATATATATTTTTCAAACACTTTAGAACTTTAAACACAAATCAAATGTCGCATAGTCATAATCCTAATAGTTAACATTGAAAAAAAACAGTTTGAAACCCAAAAACAAAGCACAACATACAAATACACACATTAATAGCCATGCAAAACAATCATCATTATTGTTGCTAACAACACCACGGTTAATCAAACACATGCACATTATCGTCATTCTAAAACAACCTAGGATAGGCTGTTAAAAAACCAAAAACAAAGCAAAACCATACATATACACACATCGATAGCCATGAAACAAAAATTAACAACAATTTGCTAGCAAGCTCGGTGTTAACCAAATACATGCATGCACATTATCGTCATTCTAAAACATTTTACAATAAGCAAGACTAACTCGACAATAAAAATAAACCGCAAAATAGGAACGAATGTTAAAAACATAATTCGATAAGTGATCTAAAACCCCAAATAACACTAAAACACTAACCTAGAATCGACCAACAACTAACAACAATAATAAGATTTTAACTAAAAATTATTAAGGAGGCTACACATACGAGGAGCGGGATAAAACACTGAATGATCGTGCATGAAGATTAGTGAAAGAAAAGGCTGGAGAAACCATTTAAATAGGTAAACAAATCTAGATAGGTAGAACACAAATGGACTCTAAACTAATAACCCAAAAAGTATACAAAAATGTTTTAATTTAACCAAAACGATACAACTCCACTCAAAGCGACTTCATTAGATGCAATATTAATGGTAAAATGACGTCGTCCGCACTCCGCACGTCTAATGTATATAATAGCGTAATGGTATGATGTATAGTAGTATTACACTAAAGAAAATATTAGGGTCATTCGACATATTTAACATGTTTACAACCAAACCAAAAATTTATTCGTTATGTTTTGTTTTGTCATTATATATATGTTAGTATGTTACAGATAAAGTCTCACCGAATAAACTTATATAACAAACTGTAACTGATACGTACGATGAAGCGAAACTTTTAATATAAACTTATTATGGTGTATTTTGTGAAAGGCAAAAAATACGTTCATAAAGCAAATATAACGGCTATCATTTTCTTGAATATTGCCTTGATAAGTTTTGAATGAAATAGTGCATGGAAAATATAAAGTCAAAAGGTGATGACCAAATTTCCATAATAAGGGAAGCTAGTGGGGCTTTGTGTAATACCAACATGGAGAAGTGGATGACCAAATAATCCCAATTGATGTTGGCCATTGCATTGCATTGACATACTTGATTTACACAATATGATTGACAACCCACCGCATCTCTAACTTTGACTTTAGATATTAAAGTCCACTTTCATTTTTTGACTTTTAAGCATATGTTGGATTAGAGGTGTTAACTCAAACAAGTCACAAAGGTTGGGCATGTCTTTATAACAAGTTTGAATGATTGAATCAAATCATATGAACTTTATATGCAAATTAAAAGGGGTGGCGTCGAGTTGATCTGTTAATTTGTTTATCGCACTTTATATAATTTGGTGTATCGTATGTAATTTATATATATGAACGAATGAACGATATCGTGAAAAGCACAATATTTGAAACATGATGAAGGATTTGTGTCCATTTTACCTAGTAATATCTTACCATTTTCACTCGGAGTCTCAAATTCAACCAAATTATTTTTATTGTATATTACATAGCATTTGGTAATTCATGTTTAGGAAGACTTGTTAGGTAATTGATAGTTTTATGGAAGAGAAAGAGAAATTG